>BLKM01001543.1:0-21044 GCA_013340265.1 Coptotermes formosanus
TGTCTTCATGATAGAAGTGACGTCTGTCCTGGTTTCTGGTACCTGTAATCTGATACGCGGATACCAGCGTTTCGAGGGACGTGCTGTGTTATGTCCACTGTGAGGCTTGCATATGTGGACAATACGTTTTTCCTATGCGTTGGTACCCACTTGCTAGAATGAACGGTGTCGTAACTCGTATTGTCACAATGGCGAAGTAATTCTATAGGTCTTAATACTGCCACTTTCAGGTTGTCGTGTATGTTATAGGGCATCGTTCTGCAAGTACTATATGCCTACCTATACCGAGCAACACGACACGTGTAAAACGAGGATAAATTTCTTCTCAACCGGGATTCGAACTTAACGAGCTCAGTATTTTTGCGGACGAAGACCGTACGCGCCGTTGACCACTGTGACTTTTGAAGCCGTTAAGAAAATTTGTAGAGAAAGGTGTAACACATTGTTTTCATCCTACACAGTTTTCCGTAAGCGATAACGTAATTAAAGGGGGACAGGCACCTTTAGAGTTCTTACACTCTGGTTACGTCTCCTAACTTGTTACAATTGCTAGTGATCACTGTGACGTCAGTGTCAGTCACTGTGGTCAGCAGGAACTATAGCGTGTTGCGGAATACCTTCCTCGGGTACAGTACTTTGTTTAATTCTTATCTGGGTATGTAATTGCCGTCGCTAGCACAAGTTGCTAAGTTGGCCGGCGCTAGAGGGGGTGATGTGCTATGCTGCCCGTACGTGTCCACGAAGCGTGCTTGGCATTTTGATGTGCTCAGGAAGTCGCCTGTCATACAACAGCTCTTAGGCCTATACCGGGTATTCATTTAGTGGAAGTCTCTTCTTGTTCTGGGTCATAATTCAGCCATTTAAATCGCAAGATTCCCTTAAATACTATTTAAATTACTGAGTTCCTGCCTCACAGAAAACACTGTCTTTACAACGGTGACCTGTCGGTGTATACTTTTTGGGGAAATTATAACTGCTAATTCTGAGAATCATACAAAACCTTTAAATGCATTTGTGGTCCAGATACAGAGATGAAATGTTAAAGCAGATGCGACATATAGGCAGTACTGCGCTTTAAAGGGTTTAGAATTATTTTCTGGTAAGTACTTGAGTTGGCGCAGTCAAGTGACTTGCGCAAACTCCCTGCAGGACCGTTTGGAATTTTCTGCATCACGCGCCCAGAAAGGTTCTGTGGCATGTACGGAGTGCCAGTTGGGTCCTGTGTGTTCTTACGTCATTATTAAAGGCGAGAGGAACGTGAAACTAACAGTTACATTATTACCAATTCTGGGGGACTCATGATCCGTTCCTCTTTCATCAGTATGTAGTGACTTTTCGTAAGAAAACTGTTTTTTAAAGAACGAATCGAGGAATTGAGTGAGATTTGAGGTTTCTACGAAAGTCAAGATTAAGATAGCTGTTTTCTTAGATTGACATCGCATAGTGTGATATGTACTTGCGTTACAGAGGGTCCTGCCGCCTTTGTCTTCTGCTCTGAAGATGGAGGCAGCAGATAAAAAAGAAAGTTGGTATCTGTGTGCGAAAATATACGGCATCACATCGTCGAGTAGCGTAACCTGAAGAATGTCGTCTTCACTGTTCTTTCTCTCACAAAACTTGTGTCAGTGAGTGACAGTTACACTGCTAAAAGTTTGGTGTAGCTCTGCAGCTCATATTACAAATGACTGTTAATTGCTCTTGCTTTTGAAATAAATCGGAAATGACGGGGTTAATACAAACATCAGTTTCGCTTATCATACAGTAGTTAATTACTTAGGAGTATGCGATTAAGTGCCGATCCCGGTGGCTGCGCGGTCTAAGGCGTGGGTCTGCGACCGTTCGCTTGCTGGGATTGCGGGTTCGAATCCCTCCGAGGGCATTGATGTTTATCTCTTGTGAGTGTTGTGTGTTGTAAGGTAGAGGTCTCTGCGACGGGCTGATCACTCGTCCAGAGGAGTCCTACCGAGTGTGTGTGTGTCTTGAGTGCGGTCTCGAAATCTCGGCAGGGGGTAGCCCTAGGCTCGGTGAGAGGTGTTGCACCATAAAAAATATAAAAGTGAATAAGTGAGTTATGCTATTTTTGTCTCCAAATTTTGCGTAATTTATAACTTTGGATGCATCGAAAGGAATGGTGGGTGTGCGTGAAAGGTAGGGTTTTGTTTTGAAAAAAAGAAAAGGCCGTGTGTGATTCGTTAGAGACGTTTTCCAGTGGCTGCGGCCTCGTTGTAGCCGTATATGATTTGTTTGACATTTCTCAGTGTGCGCGATTCAACTGACGGCGTTTGCTTGTGTCTGCGGATGAGTACCACTTCATTAGTGGAGAGTTACGGCCACTTCAGAAGTTACTGCATTGAAACACACTTCGGTTTTGCGACACAACTTTGCAGATACACGTGTTAAGTGTTTATTGTTAAAGCTAAAGCTTTGTTTGCGGGGTATTTTGGCTGTTTACGTTCCTACTTAGTGTAAACGTTGCATCACCCAAGAAACATTCGATTCGTGCGACTCGCTGCTTTCCCACTGTTCTGTATATCGTTCTTGTACAACGCGGTGTATGTGGGGCATTTTTGACAAAACTTTCGGGGGCATTTTTCTGTGTGACATTTGCTGTGTGACACGTACGTGTTTTAGAAAAGCAGTGGAAAGAAATGCTGTCCCGCAAAAGACATTTTTCGCGTGCGCAACCAACCCCTGTCTCTCTCCTCTCTCTCTCTCTCTCTCTCTCTCTCTCTGTATGAATCATAGCACAGCTGAGCGGTCCTACCATGCAGCAGCGCAGAAAAGATGGCGCAACAGTGGGCCGAGTCGCTTTGCGTAAGGGAGCTCCTGTTTCCTAAAGCTCAGAGACACGATTATAGAAACTCTCTGTATAAAAAACGGGTTCTTCGGCTTCAGCTGGTACCTCTCAGAGAACACCGTCTCAATTATGAAGTGTATGGAAGTATTAATGGTAGCCGGGGTTGCGCAGTTGGTATTGCGACTCGCTGCGGGCTTGAAGGTCCGGGGTTCGGATCTTTGTCTCTTGTTCAGTGTTTGTGTTGTCAGGTAGAGGTCTCTGCGACGGGCCGATCCCTCGTCCGGAGGAGGCCTACCGACTGTGGTATGTGTTTGAGTGTGATCAAGTGAAAATAAATTCCGGCGGGGGTGAGATTTTCCACACCAAGACCGGCCTTGGAGCCAACCCTGCCTCCTTTACAATGAGTACCTCTGTTCTCCCTCTGTGTCTTCCTGGCAGGTTGTAGGGTGAACGTTTTTTTACTTTACGTAGGTATTCATGAAAAGAGCCCGTTGTCAGATTTTAACCAAATTTGTATTCAGTCGATATATTTTAGTAAAACTGTCCAACATAAAATTTCACGGACAACCATTCGTTGGAGAGCCCAGTTGTTTCATGTGAGCAGACGGACTGGCAGATAGAGACAGACAAACAGACATGACGGAGGTAATAGCGATTTTTCCAAATGCTGGCGAACGCGCCTTAAAACATTTGGACAGGCCTGGTTTAAGCGGTAGCATTGGGAATACTGTGTGATTACGTAAGAGTGGCAATTTCCACCTGCGCGCCGTTTCGGTCGGACGTTTTAGGTATGTTATGGCTGTGGAAGTAAGGACAGCTGTTTTTAAAGGATGACCTTCATTTCTGAAAGTCACAGCATTGGGAAATCGATTCGTAGTGACGTTTGTTCGATATTAAACTTTCCTGAGTGATAGCTGTGAGCCTTGTGTTGCTGCCGCGTCACACCGCACTAATTACAGGAGTGTCAACTCGTGTACTACGGAGTGAGTGGCTGTTAATTCAGTGTCTGCTTATGTAACAGTAACTCAGTTTTGACAGGATTTTATGACGGTGGAAGAACTGCAAAAGGGAGTCTGGGGAATTAACGCCGGGCCAGCTCACTTTCGAGTATCGCGTATTTCGTAAAGGTTGGTTGGTTCACAAGTGACTGAACGATGTTAAATCAATGCAGACGTGGCATCTGGGAATGTTCTAATTACTGGAATAAAAGCCATTGAAATTTCAATGAGAAGTTATTGAAAAGACATTTCGTCAAAAGACGGAACCTCAGTAACATTTTCTAGGAAGTCAGTTACATTTAAACTGAGATACTAAACGTGGCGGAATAACAATTTGTACTGAACTGTGTTGTTGCCTGAATGGAGTCCTTCATCAAACGTTGACACTGTAATACTGATTCAAGCATGACTGACACTACCTCATTCTTCTGCTCCTGTTCGTAAGTAGCCGCTGACATAAGGACAATAAGAAACTACCCTCAGCATTTATATAAAAGAAGATGCGGTAAAGTGGTAATGGTGTAGGGGTTAGAGGTCGTGCAGTGCTATCCTGGCGTTCGTCTTAAGAGATTGAGGCACATCGCGAAAACGTCAGAGTAACTGGGTCCCCTGCAGAGTCTGAAGAGGCTTCCTCGTGATTTCAATAGAGTTCTGTTTCCTGAAGCGTTAGGAGCGTATTTGTGTAATACCGGCAAAGAAGACAGATATATTAGAGAGATTGTTGAAGTGGAAACGTTACAGTGTTTGTCTAGTGGTTAAGTAATCGGGGCTCAGAGACTCGTCCATTCTTTCTGTGAATTTTGTGAGCTTTTCTTTACATATTCATATTCTGTTATATTACACGTAGCCTTGGGATTTATGTAAATAGAAATTCGTGTAGAAATAAAATAATTTTAAGGCTCTTTCCAGACACGATGTTGATGAGATTTCAGGTTTTTAGACGTCGAGATCGAGAAAGCTGGCTCGAACGATTTCACTTCCAACTTGCATTATGGAGCCCAGCGTTTGAGTCTCGGTTGCAGATCGACTGTTCTGATCTTCTTCGTAGATTTTCTCATTTCTCCTGGCGATTGCTGGGTTTTTACGTCACATTGGGCCGCGACGGCTACTTTATACGTCTTCTTTATTTCATTATCCATTTCTTAGCCTACGATTCGACACTAAAAAGTGGGAGTTACTGATAGCGCCGACGAGTGGTTCGTAAATAATTAGAATCGACGGTGAATATATGCGTTACATTCTTCTTGTATTTCATAGATGGATGCTAACGTCTTAGACGAACGGAAAGGGAAAATGGAGTACAGTGTACTTAGGGCTCCCAAAACTTTGGAAGACATTAAAGTAAGAAATTTTGCCGAAAAATCAAAACATTTATGCATGCGGTCAGGGAAGTGTAAGGTGACAGAAACAGCGGAAATGGTTTAGCTGTTTCATGTTTATTAATTGCACTTCTGTAACGCTTTTGGTAACAGTGCGTCTTAAAATTCAAAGCTCGCCATTGCTAAACATAACCAGTGCACAGTGTGAAAGTTGTAATTGATACAAGCTCAAAACTTTTCATTTTTTTGCTTGATTGTAAAATAATTGACACGTTACGATTACATAAAAACGGTGTACATGTAAAGTTGTCCAGGTGCACACTATTTCTGTTTACATTTGTAACAGTTACTACGTCTGCCGTCTGCTAGTGGTATCGCTCATAACTAGCGTACATGCCTGCACAAACAAGCGTCTTTTGTCATTGGTTCTGTTCATAACTATTCAGTCTGTGCCAATAAACATGCATATTGACAGGATTGCCAACCTTTTCCTTTTTTTTTGTACTATTTTACATAAAGACCTCTAATCTGTGTGGAATAGTGTTATCCGCTGTTGTAGCAGGTTTATGCAATTGGGTATTTGTAGCGAAATTATAAAGGAATATCTGACAGCTTCAGTGCAGAATGAGTCTGTGTTGGTGTAGTAGCCACTGTGCGTATAATCCAATAAATAGGCTGTGTAATTATAAATGCATAGGCCTAAACGCTGTTGGTTTCTGAGTGGACATGGTTATGTTGAAAGAAAGGTGGAGTAATAAATTCTTTCTACAACTTCTTTTTTTCTTTATACGCACGAAAGTTAAGGTGCTAACATATTGTTGCAGACGTCTTCGGGCTCGAAAATGAATTACACTTCAGACATTTCTTAAAAAGCATTCAATATCTCCGCAGGGATAGAGTATGTGACATTTATCTCGAAAACCAGACGTTGCATAAATGTTAGACTGTAGGGGCAACCAGCTGGTGGGTTGGAAAGCGTTACTTTTCTTTGCGTCGCTCTGGGCGTCCCAGAGGCGTGGGTTGGGGCGATCGATGGCGTCGCAGAGGTTCATCGGCGCCACACACACACACACACACACACACACACACGTAGACGGAGGCGGATTAACAGCGATCGCTCCGTTATATAGGTCGCATGTTTTTGTAATCCGTGACCCGCTCGTCACTGGTTATTACTCCTCGTTACCTTGAAAGACCTGTTGTGTCGTGCAAATGTGGTGTAATTACTAATGGCGTGTTTGACATTAATTCCTGTTCGCTTTCGGTTTTCCTTGGAAAACGTACGAATTAATGCAAACTGCTAGTTACTTGAATTGGGGCAGCTTGTAACTGTTCTGATTGTGACAGTAACTAACCACCGTGTTGGATAGTAGTCGTCTGCTTCGGTTAAGTAAAGCATTTTTTAAATTCTTTGGCGTTCTGATAAAATAGAAGAGAGGCGAGGTACGTATAACGTAACAGCGAGACGTTTTCGCGTAACCGTTGTTGCCGTGGAAAAGCAATATGTATTAAATATTATGACTGTGTGTTTGTAGCCTTAGTTACCCAACCTGCAAAGCGCACGCACGTCTGTGGCCTGTCCGACTCTACCATATTTTTCCACATCATCTCATAAATGACACGATTTTCTGAAAAACGTTATTGAACATAAAATGCGTGTTTTGATTTTCTCTACAACTTTTGTCTGAAAAATTTTTCATTCTACAAAGAATTTAGTAAGGTACTATTATAAATGTACATAGGCCTTCATGTAAAGTACCCGTTATTTTTGTCAGATTCTGATGAAATTTGGATTTCCTCGACAGAGTTTCGAAAAATAATCAAGCATAAAATTTTACGAAAATCCGTCCAATGGGAGCGGGGTTTTTCCATGCCGACGGACGGACCGACATGACAAAGCTAGTGAACGTGTCTAAAACGGCGAGGCTCCAGAAGTTAGAATGAATGGAGGAAAGCGATATGGTGGCGCTTGGAGATGTTTGTAACAAAATTGAGAACGTGGGTGAACGTATTCTTGCTGACAGTTGTTTTGCACTGAATCGTTTCGAGGAGTGCTGCTACTCAGATCTTGCACCCGCAGCTCCATTCAGACCATATAAACCCTACACTGTGTCCGAAAAATAGCGGTGTTGTTTTGAGAGACTCTTTCTGGGAATATTATACACTTAGAGGTATCACATTAATTGTCATATCCCACTCAAACAGTTTTATGGACGGCCGCGAGAGGCTTCACACTTCCAAGCTTAGTTTCGTATGATCGTTAAGAAAACTTTTAATGCAAAATTGCGGTGGATTGGCAGGGAAGGTTCAGTTTCATGGCCATCAGAGAGCACCGATTTCATGTCTCTTGATTTCTTCTTTTTTGGGGGGCTTTGCAAAGAATGCTTTCATGGTAAAAATTCGGAACCTGGACCATTAGAAAGAATAAATCCAAGAAGCCTTTGAACGAGTATCAAGAGGTATGCTGCAGTGTGTATGGAAATAAGTGGTATGTCGGTCGGACGATTTGACTTAGTCTTTAATTACATTATTTTAATTCGGTGAATGTGCTTACCATTTTACAAATATTTGCTCTCGAAACTCCGACATTCTTTTTCGGACGTACAGTATTGCAGAGACACGATAACTTGCTGTCTGAGCTGCCTAACGTTGTATATATTGCTGCGGGACGCCCCCAGCCACTGCTAGGCTCACCTTGGAACGGCCGTGGGGCGTTTTACGTGTTCAAGAAACATTTACCCTGTTGGGAATTCATGATGTGTGTTCCATTATAATTTCGTTTAGTTTTAGATTAAAATGCGTCACCTGCTTCCCCAACATAGTATTGTGTCATATTTCACATGCCTTGTTGTTAAAAGAAACTAGAAATTGCTGCCGATTGACGGCAGTGTTTTTTAAACAGAAAATGCCAGGTGTTTCGTGCGTAGTGTGTTCCCTCTTACCTGCTTTCCTTTTCACCTCCGCGCTAGCAACTTCCAAGTAATCTAGTCTATACTGTATGTCTCCCAGCGGATTATAAACACTTGATCGAATTCGAGTCGTCACTAAGTACTCGCTTGTAATTTCGACGTCCTGTCAGTCAACGGCGAGGTCGAACTTTTGTAAACCTCCGATGAATTACGGGTTCGAATCGTGTTACCAATCCTCTTGCATTTATTCTCTTTTCCGATTTTATCCACGTGCGGTACTTGAAGGTGGGATAAAACAAGTTTTGTTATAATTAAAGGTAGAAAAAATGCTCCTGTGCTCAAAAACACGCCATAAAGATGTGATGAGAAGGAACATATAGTTCCATGAATGCTTAACCTAGGCAGCAGGTCCTGTGTTATCTGTTTTTGATCCTTTCTGTGCAATGAACGTGAGTTTGTGTTCAGGAACACCTGCTTCCAATTGCATTAGGTTTGTTGTTGCCAGTGAAGGACACACTTCCAGTCATTTTCTTGGTTACTGCAGTTTTTACTCTGTTCCGACAACGGACGTCACGTGTGTGTGTGTATGGGTCATTTCATTCAGTGTATTGCAGAGTTGGATTCAGCAGTTTAGAATAGACGGAATTTACTGGGCCTCTGTCTGAAATTTTGCAACGAAACTGACACGTAGGTATGACATTTTCCATCGTCTTATTTCACGAAACAACGTTTCTGAAGCTGATTCTGCGTACTTTTCACTGATGACGGAAGCAAAGTCATCCTTCGAAACACTCTGCTCCTTAACCAAAACAAGACAGTGTGGAACGCCCAATGCACGTGTTAGTTTGAACAGCTGTCCATTTGGTTTGGTGTTAGATGCCTGTATCCGCTATCGTCTGGCATTATTTGGGCTTGGTAACGTTTACAGAGTAAACATGGCCATTGTGAATAAGAAGTGACTGAAAGGGTTGAGGAAAGAGATGGGGAAAGCACAGAACAGTAGCATTTATGGGGTGTGTTCCGTGTAACTTCGTTTGAGAGAGACCACATATCAGGTCCAGACATCAAGTTTCCATCCGGCATAAAGGAATAAAGTATATGTATCTGTGCATGGTTACTGCTTCTACATTTGGAGCGGGGGGGGGGGGGGGGGTAATGGGGGGGGACCGACAATCGAGTCGTCTGTCCTCATTTTCAAAGTTATACAGATTGCTTGGTGGGTTTACCTGATATCATTCGCAGTCATAAATATCTAATCAACATGGGCGCCATTTTGAGCGGTTACGGAGCGTTGAGTGTGTGAAATTTGAGATGATCTGAGTTTCTCAGAAGTGAAGATAAATGTACAGTTGTGTTTAGCAAGTGTTCAAAATTGCCACGCTCAGTTTGGATGCACATTCTGGCTTATGTTTCCAGAATATTTCATCCTTTGAACGCACATTACATGCTTAGAACACTGACAATGTCTTCCTTAAAATAGTGTATACAGAGCTTGGTAGAAGAGTATCGTTGTAGTGCGATATAGACGTGAATACTGTCCTAGCAGTGGTCGACACAGTAACACCAACTGAAGCGCGCATCACATTGCCGCTTATCGCTGCGATCTGGTGATACTGTCGTAAGTAACTGAGATTGTTATTTGGTTTCCACTGAAAATAACGACATGCCGATAAACCTACAGAAAAAAATTGCGACGGACGAACAGTGACTTTCTTGGACTAATTTATAGTATAACGATTTTTAGGCATGCATTAATTTAAGAGGGAATAATGTGGGTGAGACAAATAGCTGAGTCGGTACACTGACAGGAGTTGGTCGACGGCGGTTCGATTGTGGGCAGAAACTTCCAGATCATTTCGAGCCCTGTCCGAAGGGTGACAGCGGCTCATTCCCTAGGAGCTGGGCGGCCCAACAGTGCGGCTGAACACCCAGCTCCATTTAATTCCAAGGTTGAGAATTCGTGGAGTTTTACCTCCACCTCCATACGTTTAACACGGTTCCCTTGCTTGACAGGGATAGTGCTACCGTTATTGTATTAGATGTTAAGGAACGGCATTGGAAAAGCGTATTTCATTATCTGAAAACATAAATTCTCAACGCGGTTCTTTGCAGTTTATTAAGCTTACTGGCAACCATGGTATCCATTTATGGTCTCAAAGCGTACTTTATTATGGGAATTGCCCGCTACAGCGTTTGTATTGAAACTCACAGAGGCAGTTTATTAAGCTTACTGGCAACCATTTATCCATTTATGGTCTCAAAGTGTACTTTATTATGGGAATTGCCCGCTGCAGCATATGTATTGAAAATCATGGAGGCTAGAATAATCTGTCTGGCTGTTTAGGCACGGGTATACTTGACCCGCACACAAACTTTACTTTTGTATTTTGCAAGGAATGTGTAATTTTTGCATTAGGAGAGAGAAATCGGAAGAACCCGATTGATGCATGAGGCACTCCCGGTGGCATACTGGAGCTCGGGTTCCATAGTGTGAAAGCTGTAGGCAGGCATGCTTCATTCTATCGACACTGCAGAACTCACCGTATCAGTACAACGCCTGTTTCGTGTTTGCAGTGAGGAAATATACGGCGGGGGTAAATCGAGGTGTAAACTGACACAATGCGGAACCATTGCTTGTGAATTGTGTGCTATTTGTGTGGTGATAAGATACTCAGAGCACAACTGTAAGACCTAGATATAAGATAAGTTCTTGTTTGATGAGGATAAAGACCGTTTGTCAACTAAATAACACGACTGTATGAATTGGCGAATTTTGGTTCACGTGATTGCCTTAGGTCAGTTTCGTGTCACGCAGTAATTTGAAGTTCAGTCTTTTGTGTTTTCAATAGGTTTTGTTATTGGCTCACTGTTTTTAAACACAACGAGGAGAAATGAAATATATTCAGACGTCACGGTGTCACATCCCAGAAGATATTATTCCTCAGTATTGAACACTTAGCGACATCACTTCAACAAGACTTTGGAGAACTTGATGTTGTCTGTAAGGCAGTGGGTGACATGAGACTTAGACCTTCCACTGCACAGCAACAAAATACCAGTTTCTGCAGTGGGAAAAATCAGTGTGTTGGCAGTACTGAAATGGGTTGGGTGAAAACTGTTTTGAAGCCTGGAACAGCCGGTAGAATATGCTGCAGAGTCAGATGGCGAGTAGTTTGCAGGTGACGGTTTGTGTACAAGATACATTATACTTCCGTTTGTCCATCGTGCTAGGAAGTGAATTAGTGTAAATACAAAAGTTAAATGTAATATTGATGTTACATGCGCGGGTTCGAATCTGAGTTTCCTTCTACATTCTTTCGCCCATAAGAAAAGCATTTATACCATGAGTGACCGCTGCTGTAATCACTTGGCAGCCAAAGACGACGGCATGTGAGATTTCCAGAACCCAGAGATCTCAAGTGTAAGGTACACGCTTGAACAACAACAACTGTTCAAAAATTTCAGTGCGGATGTTTCTGTACGGAGGCCAAAGTGCTTGCTGAAGGTTAGTGACTTGATAGGTCTTCAGCCTACACTTCTCCAGGATCATCCGTGTATTTAATAGTCACACGTTGTCCTAGGTCTGCACCAACTGTGGACCGCTAACTAACTGACCGGCCGACCAACCAACCAACAAGCTAAGTCACTGAAGCCGAGTCTTTTTTGAGAAGCTAGTAGTTCCTCAGTTAGTCAAGAAATTCCCCACATTTTATGGGATCCGAAGGTTCATTACCGTGTTCTAAAGTGACCACCACTTTTCCCTGTTCTGAGCCAGATTTATCCAGTCTGTGCCCTTCCGTACGATTCCTTTAAGAACCAGTTTAATAAGTATTCTCTAGTCTTTGCGTAAGTGTTACAAGTGGTTTCTTTCCTGCAACTTGCCCCACCGAATCTGTGTACGTATTTTTGTTCTTCTCGTACGTTTCCCACCAAATCCTGTACATTGTACCGCTGAATTGAATTAATGTACAAGAACGTGATGTGCTTGCTTTGACGCTCGTAATGTTAGTTTGACCTAGTTGGCCTCTATTCGATCCTCCGCAGCACCGTTTTTGAAGCACACTTCTCGTCTAAAATAACAAACCGGAAGATCAACACTGCTAGAACCGAAGTCCGCTTATGGACGTGAGCCACTTCAGTTCAGATGTTATTTCTACAAGGCGCAGTTGTTTCTTATATCTCCCATGTGCCCTTGGCCGCCCTCGAAGGGTGTTTACCTTCTCTAGTGGAATGGCCCTTGAAAATTCAGATTGCTTCCCCCTTACGGTTTCTGCAGATAACCCGGCCATTGATCCGCTCGGGCACATTATATGACTTGGGCGATATTTGAAATTACGATTTCACTGAATATGCACGTCGTGAACTTGAAAATTCTGGCCATACAGCTTGGTGGACAGAACATCACAGTAGTAGTTTAGAGGTGGCTTTTTGGCGAAAGGCGATACTGTAATGCAGACTGACAACGCAGATACCACCTGAAACACTGCGGTTTATTTCTGCCAGATTCTTTGTGTTTCTTAAACGAAATGTGCTTAGTTTCGTATTTTTATCACGTTAATGGCATAGCAACAAACCAATAAATATTTTATATGCCTGGAGTGCTTTTATTCTCATTCCGTAGGCCTGGTTATCTCACGTTTATTCATCTTAACCACTGGTTCATGCTAAGCCCATCGTAAACATCTGGACTTCCTTCTGAAATTTATAACAGCAGACGCTTCTCTGAACCGTTGCAAGATATTTGACAGGTAATTGGGCCGTATGGTGCGTCCTGACCCATGAAACTTAATGTAATTAGAGATCAGTTTGAGATTATTTAACGAGTTTTTCAAGGTAAAAAAAAAAGGTAAAGCAGTCCCACTACAGGCCTGGACAGGCCCACAGGGTTCCAGGAGGTTGAGGCTCCCAGATTTCTAGCCAATCGGCGCTTGAAGGTGGTAAGGTTGTCAGCCCTACGCACCGGCCGCCTTTACCCCCCAGGAAATATTCCTGGTACTCATTTCTGTTAGAAATGAGTGCGACCGACAGGATTATGTCAATGAAAAATCCACTGACACCATCGGGAATCGAACCCGCGACTTGCCGGTTTGTAGCGCAGTGCCTCAACCAACTGCGCCACCGCGGCCCCCCGAGTTTTTCAAGAACAAGTAATATTTCAATCCTGGATTTCATCAGGTTCATTTAAGGCGGTTTGTTGAATGTATATGTCTTTGATTTTGTGGCCCATGTAGGCCAGTTGAAGAATGGCAAATCCCGAGTATGAATATGTCCGAAAAAATAAACAAAAGCCTCTGCGTGTACCGGCGCGGCGCCCAGTGGACGGATTTCCGTGAGTTTGGTACTGGGGAGTTTTATGAAAATTTGTCGAAGGCCAGGTTTGGAAAGTCGGACAAAAATATGGGGCCCCTTACATGAGTATCAAAGTACGTCTTATTTTTGCCGGCGACTCGAATTCGCTATAAAGTCATTTTTGTGCGACACTCAGAATTTGTTATTGTTGGCGTGACATGTAGCTCAACAGTACACACAGAACGCACTGTTGCGTTATACATACACTGGCCTATCTTGCTAAACATAACTTTATGAATAGAGTGAAAGGAGTGTGCTTTGTGGTGTCCTTTAAACGCTACTTTAAATTGGGCCTTCTTATACGTAAAATTTGAAATTCTACACGGTAAAACTGAAAATTTTTATGCCAGCATAGTATGTAGTTTCCTGGAAATTGTCGTGTATTATTTCTTTGAATCACCGCTGCCCGAAAACCTCTAGCATCATATGTAAGATCCTACAATCCGGTCAGAATTGTGGCCTTCATTTATTCGAATTGTCGTCTTAGGTAGTCAGTGAAGAAATACGGACGGTTCACGCACAAAACGCAGTCTGTCGTTCGTCCGAGACAGTTTCTAACGTAAGAAAATATCATAGAGAACCAAGGTTATGTAGAGGTTCGGAGCGATATTCTGAGTGTAAGACACTTGCGGTGCTACAGAGCAGACAGACAAACCGACGGACAGACAGGACATATAACTGTTTCATTTTCTCTGGTGAATTTAAACATATTATTTTTGTTAAATATCATGGGATTTGCCATGGCTTCACACTCTTATTTCTTCAGTGTCATCTGTGTATTTTGCGTGGTGTCAGGTACGCATATTTCTCTGTTCTTGTTGTATTCAGTACCCACACATACTTTCTCTAACAGTGTTATTTTGGATGCTTTTCGGTCTTTATTTATATCGCTATGTGTGTCACATAAGCCGTACTACAGTATATTTCCACTGCACAGGGGTGGTTTATCTTGGATCCTTTGCCATCTCCATTTATTTTCACTATTGTTGTTGTCTTGATCTTTTCGTCGTCTCGGAGTGACGCGAAAGTAATTTATTTAGAAGAGCAGACTTGAGACCCCGGCATTCGGATCCAACCCTCGCAGTTTCTGTGAACATCGCTATGTGGGCAATAAAAAAATTTTAAGGACTTAACCGATACTGACGATAAGTGCCAAATTTCTTCGTAAGTCATAATGGGCGATTTAAAATCTGAACATTCCTGCCAACCAGGGCTGTGGAGTCGGTACACAAAAGCTCCGACTCCGACTCCTCGATTTTTAAAAGTCCGACTCCGACTCGTTCATAAAAGCTCAATATGCATTAATAACGGTAAACCTATAAGACATTTCATCGCCACCACGTGAATCATCAGGCTACTTTTTTGACTTACAACCTATATTTGAGTATAAGTCTAACGGTTACTGTAGCTATCAGGGCTCTTGATTAGGAGTATCTGGTTAAGATTTTAGACTGAAATCGGAGTCGGTACATTTTTTCCCGACTCCGACTCCACCTAAAATTCCTTCCGACTCCGACTCCAGAGCCCTGCTGGCAACAAACTTACGATGCCTGCTACCCGTAATATGTTCCATTCTGTAATTATCGTCCTCATTTCTAAAGCTGAATAGACTATATATTTCATGGGACTGTTTTGTTACTTAATATTCTAAAGAAAATTGATGTAACTAATTTTACTCGTTCGCATTTTACATTTTCTCTGTTTATTCAACGAAGCTTTTTTTAGCTGAAGCTATTTAGCTTGGAGTGGTGGTAGCTAGATTATTAGTGAAATGGCAAGTATGTGGAAAGAAACGTCCGTAGCTGAGTTTGAGGTGCCGCCCTGACATTTGCTTTGAGCGGATGATAAAGACCACAAAAACCTGCAGTCAGTGTAGCTGGTCTCCGCTTTCAGACTTGAATGTCTTAGTCTCCCAAATACGAAGCAAGACTGCTGCACCCTGGGCCGCAAGGTTCCGAAGATGTTTTGTCACACAGTTTAGAACTGTGCGTCGTGTGACGTTACCGTTACGAAACATTCGATCCCAGTTGCCGCTCAGTGTCAGGCGTGGGTCTACAGCCGCTCGCTTGTTGGGGTTGCGGTTTGGAATCCCGCCTAGGGTATGGATGTCTGTCTGTTGTCAGGTAGGGCTGTCTGCGACGGGCCCATCACTCGTCCAGAGGAGTCCTACTGACTGGTGGATCTAAATGAGTGTGATCGAAGAACCTCATAGAGGAGGCCTTGGCCCAATAGGGCTGTCAAGCCATGAGGAAAAAAAAAAAATGTTATGAAATAAGGAAGGACAGGCGTATGGTATCTTCGTGCTTGATGGTTCGCGAATAAAAGGATCAGTTTGTGATGGAACGGTCTGTGTCACTATGTTGGCCGCATTTACCTTGCTGTCACAACGGGAACGCAAGGTGCGTGAAAGCGTGTTGTTTCCCGTAACATAATGAAAGTTGTCCTCGGATGATGCGATTTCCGCATTGGCTTTGCAAATTACAATTTTTTTTTCTGTAAGCTTTGTCAATGAGGACAGCCATAGCGGGGACAGAGGTTACAGGAGCGGGGGTTTTTTTTTTCAAGGCCATATACGATTATAATACACTGGCGACGAAGTCGATGTGATAGTTCGCAGGTTTTTACCCGGGGTGTCCTGAGCGAAAAGCGCATTTACGCAAGACTAGTAAAAGACTGGGGCATCTTTTGCGCATTTTGTGCATAGTTTCGTTAAGTTTCCTTCTATAAGCGACTCAGAACTGATCGTGATGAAGTTTTTGACACTTTCGAGTTTTGCAGTTTTCACTGCGAGGAGTACCGAGCTACGTACAGTCGAGTTCCCGTATCTTGAAACTTGCGGGGTGAGGAAGTGGGGAAAGACGAAAGGAGAGGGAGGGACATGGTGTGAAGGTACGAGATGGCACGAGATATCAGTGAGTAATACAAGTCAGAAATACGTCGGCGTCTAGAACATGAGCAGCCGGCACAGTGACTGTAGTCTAATTGGTAAGTGTTTTTGGGCAGGTAGTAGTTGCTGAGTCACATACACTGGCCAGGCTAATACCCACCCCACCCTGCCCGCATTCCTTAAATACCTTCCAAGTGTCAAGATACGAGAACTGGACTTCAACCGTCTTCTCGGGTATACGCCATGCAGTTCGGTAGAGGGGTTTCTTATTTGCGAAGTAACCTGATGGCATCATGATCCCGTAGTCTGCCGGACTACACGACGTCACGTCTCAGAATATCGTTGTCTTGGTTTGTTGCAGTTCAGTTCTGGTCTTCCTTGGAAGACTGGAAAAGAATTTTGTACGGTCATGAGTACGTATATGAACGTTTTTGTCGGAAATGCTGACGGTAAGCGACCACTTGGAAAAACGTAATGTAAATGGAAGAATAATATTGAAATTGATTTCACAGACATAAGGCGTTATGTTTGGATTGGATTTTCGGGTTTCGAACAGAGATTGGTGGCGGGCTGTTGTTAGCGCAATAATAAACTTGAGGGTGTGTAAAATGCTGTTAATTTTTTCATTACCCGAGCAACTATTATGTTCTCAAGGATGACTCTAGTCCATGGAATTAGTATAATCTTCTGAGGTTCTTCGTTAGGCGTGGTGCTGATTGTAGAGATAAAGAAAAGGGGAACATATATGACATGCTGGCGCAAGAAACCTGGTTACCGCAGTTCGTCTGCTGTAATGTAAGTTAACCCAAGAGGAATTACCAGATGAAACAATCGAATCTCGAAAGTGTTTCCACTTGGTGTGAGTTCTGTTCGCTTGTGGCAGTGTGTTCTGCATTGTCACTGTTCCATTATCCTCGAAGAAGGGTGTGTTTTTACGTAGGCAGCTGGAGCTTACACGCATCTTATGAACAGGCTTTCATGTCACACGACGTGCCGTAATGTTAAGACAGTGTATCCGGAGGATAAGAGCACGTTAAATGTATTATTTTCTGCTCCATATAATTTATTTCAGTGTTGCAAATTCTTCGTTGAATTATTCATTCCCTTGTGAGGTCACGCCTGAAAGGTTTTGACCCTTAAATGTCGCAGAGAAGTTTGTCTTTTATTCGGAATACAACTTGAGGTAACAAAACGAAGAGAGACGCGAAGAAGTTACTGTTTGGGATGAAACACAGACAAGCAGACCTGTGTGTGTGTGTGTGTGTGTGTGTGTGTGTGTGTTTTATATATAAATATATATATATAGAACAGTTTGCTTTTATATATATAGAACAGGGGTGTATAAAACAAGAACCACGCGGTCCGTGCGATTCCACAAACTGTGTTACGTGGTCGTGTCTTCACTACCAGTTCACTGACTTGTGATATTCATAAAATATAACTTGGGTCATCCTTTCATATAGAACGGGCAGAATTCAGTGGAATTGTAGGCTTTCTCGAAATAATTCTTTCTTCCAATAGCTACACTTTCTTTTATTAAGTCACTGCAACTCATCTTCCATTAATTAGCAGTGTAGACGGTAGACTGCTCGAATAGCAGCGGAATAACGTTGAAATCAGTGGCGTGCACTGGTTTTGGCTGGCCGTGGATAAGCCGCCGCACGATCCTCTTCTTAGCACGGCAATGAACCTTCGGCTTCCGTAAAATGCTGTACAGGTTCTGAGGGTTCCAGGAGTTTGAGGCTGCCAGAATTTCTATATAGTCGGTGCATGAAAGTGGTAAGGTCAGCCGTAAGCATCAGCCGCTTTTACCCCCAGAAAATATTTCTGGTACTCGTTTCTGTTAGACGCTGAGTCGACCCCAGCGCCATACTGCGACCGGAAGGATTATTTAATTGAAAAATTCCAATGACACCATCAGGAGTCGAACCCGCGACCTTCCGGCTTGTAGCGCAGTGCCTCAACCAACTGCGCCACCGCTTGCCCGTGCGTTACTATTACTTTCTGAGAAAGTACTTAACTTGTATGAGGTTAGAATGAGTGACAGTGGGAAACCGAAGTCCTGGCATGGAAACCAGCGTAATCGCCCCTTTATTCGACCATAAATTCCACGAAGGCTGCGATGTGATTAAAGCCAGGTCTGCGCTGTGAGAAACCGACCTTGGCACGATCTGGCCGTTAGGACTTCAACACTATTTTGTAATTTATGGTGGAATATAGAAGTCGAATGTAGCAAATGCGAGTTTAATTTTTATAATGCAGCAGCAGCAGCAGCAATAAAAACTGTAACGCTCGACACGGGTAACGTAGTGTATGCATATCGCTTCGAAACTCAGCCAACATGTCCTCTGTGAGCGCGTACGGTTGGATGTTTTGATAAGTTATTGAATATTTCACATTGACGTCAGTGATATCTTCAGTACGTCGTTAAATATGTGAGATCGATATGCTTTGTTTTAGTTCACAATGAATGCACAACGAATGATACGCTTGAGGGAGCACCTATCGTGAAATATTGGTCTTTGTAGGTGACCTGTTAGTTATAAATTGCGTCGGATATTGGCTAATGCAGAGTGCAGGCAAAGTTGATATATGGAACTACAGCCAAATTAAGCATGAAGTAACAACACAACCGTTTGTTCGCAGGCAGTACTGAACCTATCCTGCTGATGCACTTGTCCATGTAGCTAGCTCTGTTAAATTCACTTTTACTAGTTCGTACTGAAATTTATTTTCACCATTATCTGTGTTTGGAACCAGAGAGTATGACAGGTTGATTTGGAAACTCGAATGTGGGTGTCTTCGGAGACAAGGAGTGATAAATACTTGAAAGGTGTATTCCGATGGAGTATTGTGCATTTTACAAGCGCATTTTTATAATTTTCTGTCCTTGGCCTTGATAGGCACTTGTTATATATAGGCCCATAATACTTTAAAAATGATTGCTTTCCTGACGACACTGAACAGACTCTGCAATAGCCCGATATCACAGTACAGAGTGAGGGGGTTTGTTGTTTTCAACAGCCCGTGTGTACACGTGCGGGAATGGTACCATAAAATCGGCTACAACAGTCAAAGGCACCTTATCATACAGTACTCCGTAATCTGTGCACTTAAAGGTAGCGTCCTGAAATAAAGTAGGAATGAATGGCACATAAGGTGTATATTATCGCATTTGTTAAACATTTATCAGGCTGAAAATAATGCAGATTGTAGACGGTAGATAGTTTTAAGAAGTTCCTTAAATTTGGGCGTCATGTAAAGTTGGGGTTATATTAGATCTGTATGCATCAACTTTAACCTTTTAAATGCCAGAGGTTTAACATTAAAAAATTGTGCCGTCTGCCCGCACTGTATTTATGTGTTTTGTATTTATCTCAGAACAAACAGCGACTTTTGCCCTATATAACATAAACTGTTTGTTTTTTTTGTAACCGAGATGAAAAGCGTTTACTGCGCAGTACGAACGGGGTCTTTAAATAAAACAGTTTACGCTTTGTCTTTAGAGGGTTAACATTTCTCGGGAACTTTCAGTATCAGCAACGAATATGAAATGTTTTCGGTGTCCGCCAAGTAGTTTCACAAACGAAACGTGCGTACAGATCGGCATACACTACCTCTTCTTTGTGCGTTCCTTTTTGTATTTTGTTCAGATAACTCATACATACTTGTGTAAGACGTTAGAATCGAATTAATGGCGCTATTGATACAAAGTTTCGAGGTTTCACGCCAAGATAAACCTTACTAGGTACTTATACCCGACCCAGAGACCTATTCAGAGGGTGCGGCTCTGTGTGGGTGGATGAAGAGCTCGGCTGTTGAAGCTGGCAAGTCGCTTCTCTCCAGTATCCAGTAGGTGTAACACCGAAAAGTTCAGCTGTGCTCCCACTTGTGTGCGTGTGGGAGTTAAGGCGTTTTCTGATAACGAACCTTTAGCTGGCAGGAGCGTTAGTCTTCACTGTTTATACTCGTATCTCACTGATCAGATTAGCGCCGGTGTAATGAAACCTATTTTGATGTTGAATTTGCCAGTTAGGATTTTTGCTATAGATCTATCTGTACTTCTTTTGGTGTAGTGTTTTACTCAGTTCTTCAAAGGACTGCTCATATACACATAGTAGGTAAAGTAAGACACGACCACCTCTATCGCTATTCGCAAGCACCTCACATCTTCACGGCCGTGGGGCTAAAATCTTGCAGTGGAAACGTCGGCCTTAGATACGTTGATATTAGTTTTTTCAAGCCTGAAATTAATTTGAATACTTAATAGGTTTTGCTTCGAAGAAGACGCCCTGTTTCCATAATGGAGACAGCGGTTTGATACTGTTAGGCAAATAATCGCCATTCATTTTGAGAATCATGCAGGTCGCAGTTTTTCATTGTTCAGAGAAGTGAGACATGCAGTTACCACTACCGTCCGTATTTTTATCAGTGGTGTATAAGGAACACGTGTGTTTTGTACCAATTGTGCCGTGTGTGCTACTGGCTGTGGACTGTCCTCTGTGTGGACAGAAATATGGAGAAAAGCTCAGACCATTTCCGGTTTTCATACCGTGAATCCTACAGGTACCGCCTTTGAAAGGAAGCCCCGTCCTCTGCTGTGAGAAACCGTCGTATGACGGCCTGTATTGTGGATTGACCTCTCTCGTAGTACCGGGTTCATAACGCTAGTAGCATGGGGCCGTTTGTTTCCTGCTGTCCTTTGAAATAGCATTTGAACTGTGCTAATTAAGTTGCATGGTCGCGTTCTGATCAGTAATCATGTTTCAGATGTGGGGCCGTTTG
>BLKM01001545.1:0-14422 GCA_013340265.1 Coptotermes formosanus
TTAGTTAGTTAGTTAGTTAGTTAGTTAGTTAGTTAGTTAGTTAGTTATTGTGCTGCACATCGGTGTGTGGATATTTACGTCTGGCGTCGTGTTGTGTCGTTATATTTCCTATGCTTGTCTAGCTGTGTGGATTATATCCAAAGATGCTGTTAGCAACTAATACAACGTCGTGTCGATTAATTTGACTACAATAGATTCTAAGTAACGATGAAGGATGTGGTTGTGGCCTGTCTTCAAATGTTTCTATAGTTACAGATAAAAAGCATGGAAACCCTTAACCACGATATGCTGTGTCCCGTATGGGATTCAGTGAGGACATCTTGCGAACACGAGTCGGCATTCTTAATCTGCAGCTAGCTTGTTTGTTACCATATTTCTAGCGAGTTTATTACGAATTGTCTGAATTCAAATATTAAGAATTTTTATCTCTACAGATATTGAAACAAGAACGCAGGTGCCTACAGAATCAGGAATACCAAAACCTAAAATGGGTGGAGATTTAGGGTTTTCGCAGTGGTTTTGCTGTAGATGACCATTTGACAAGACGTAACATCCCACAGGTCTTAAGTCTTTAGCCGATAACGTTGTTTTTAATGTTATTTGGTAAGTAATTTTGTACGTTTAACCCTTTAAAGACGAAGCATATCTGTTTTATACAAGCACTCAGTGCGTACCGCGCTGTAAACACTCTCCACTTCGGTTATAAAAACCAGTCTCTTAATGTTTTATAAGGCAAAAGTTGCTGTTTGTTCTGAGATCCGTACAAAACACATAAACGCAATGTGGGCACCACGTAGAATTTTTTAATGTTAAACCTGGTCGTATGTAAAGTTACCGCTAGGCTTTAAAAGGTTAAAGGTATATGGCTCACGTAACGTGGAACCCATAAATATAACTGTCATAATCAAGTTGGTGTCATTTATTTTTAGATACAATGTATTTAAATTTATCCATTACTCTTATATTAATTATATCTTTAATTTCTCTTCTTCTCTTGCGTTTTAAATACCCCACTTTTAATTACGCCACAGCAAAGCGCATGCTCTTTTATCGCCATGGTATTATGTGGATTGGGACGTAATGCTCAAAGCAAGCATCAAATTAATGAATTGATTGTAAGCGGGGACAGGACACGTGTCTGACAGACTGGGGGCCTTATCAGGCCGACAACACACGTGCATATGATAACAGTCACGATGACACCCGATACCATTTTCACGTCATCTCGTCGTTATTAAAATCCAGTTGCACTTCACTCGGATAGTATAGGGTGGCTCAGAAAATGTTACATAATAATTGTTTTAAAAATTAGACTTGTGGTTTTTTTTCATAATTATACATACGAAAGAAAAAGCAGAAAGTTAAGCATAATGTAGCACAGAGATAGTATTTTAAAGGTACGTAACATTCTCTGTTCTGCTATTTACAAGGCGGAGGAAAATTGTAGGGAACAACTAAGGAAATTGTAGGAAACAACTAAGGAAATTGTAGGAAACAACTAAGGAAATTGTAGGGAACAACTAAGGAAATTGTAGGAAACATCTAAGGAAATTGTAGGGAACAACTAAGGAAACTGTAGGGAACAAAAGAAGGGAAGTAAGGAAAACGGTAAGAAATTTGGGTAAGAGAGTAAAATAGAATAAATTTAGTAAATAAGTCAGGAAGTATAAAGGGACAACGCGAAATATACTGTAAAGTAAGTGAGAAAGAGGAAGGGGAAGACAAACAGGGCGAAACATTAGTAAAAAGAAGAAATGAATCACGGTAGAAAGAAAGAATAAACAACGAAGAAATCAAGAAAGAAATATACATGTAATTAAAAAATTTATAAAAAGTGGAAGGGAAAAGAAGTACGTGAATGACGGGAAGAGAAGTGAAGTTAATAAGTGGCACTAAAACAGTGTTTTCATGATGTGGGAATTAAATACGTTGAAACAGACCAGGCAGTGTCTGATGGTGGGCCATTGTTATCAGAGATACATATTCGAAGTACACAACAGTTGGATTTGGTGTATAGTTGACTGTCCGCTGTTCAGTACACAACACACAGAGGAACAGATATGCGTTGCTGACTGCAGTTACGTCTGTGGAGTGCTATGACAAAGATATCTGTTTAACCCTATAAAGACGAAGCGTACCTGTTTTATATAAGGACTCAGCGCGTACCGCGCTGTAAACACTCTCCACTTCGGTTATAAAAACCAGTCTCTTAATGTTTTATAAGGCAAAAGTTGCTGTTTGTTCTGAGATCCGTACAAAACACATAAACGCAATGTGGGCACCACGTAGAATTTTTTAATGTTAAACCTGGTGGTACGTAAAGTTACCGCTAGGCTTTAGAAGGTTAAAGCTATAAGTGTTTAGCACGCAACTGACCCTATTGTCACTAAGATTTTAAAGGCGAAGAATATTACTAACTGACAGCATTAGAACATCAGTGAAGCAGAGCAGCTGAGAGAGACTTCAGTTGTCTAGCTGGCTGATCACAACTCTCGAAAACATTCCATTTAACAGAGTCTGTATTGAGAAGCTAACAGTTGCTGAACTTGTCAAGAAATGACTATAATTTTATGAAATCCAAATTTCTTTATCGTTTTCATAAAATCCCGTTACTGATTTATATCCCCAGCCATATAAATCCAATCCACCAACTCCTGTGTTACTTTTTTAACGTCCTTTTAACATATCCTGTCATTTACACCCAGGTGTTTCAAGTGACGCCTTTTTTTTCAGGTTTTCCTACGAAAATTCTCTATGCATTTTTATTTTCTACCATGCCTGACATGTGCCTTGTCCCTCTCACTTTCCTTGTTTTTATAATTCTAATAATATTTACCAATAATTACACATCAGAATGATTTTGTAATGTAAAAAATTTTATTGATTACAATAACGTAATTTCCTTAAATCCATATTTTACACAACTGCTTTAAAATCGAGCGGGGACCTTCCACACGTTTAGCGTAACACATAACCAGAATTCATGAATTAAATAAAACACATACGCAGCAATTTCATATAGCAGAATCACTCTTTGCCCTTTAAAAATGTAATTTCCCCACCATAAAAATATCGTATGCTCTCCCACCCCCCTTCCTTTACACGTTTTTAAAGCACTATGCTTTATACCACACATGTATCATTCTACCCCATTCCAGTAATCCCTTTTTTTCCATCCCCCAACCCTAATAACACTCCATATGAACCATACATTTTCCGACAGTCCATCTACCCTCCTCATCCCTTACCTCACGAAAAACACTCCCCACTATAAAATCTACCCCCTTCCACTCCATCATCATCATATAATACTAGCTCAACACTCGTAATCCAATTTTAGTCTCCCACAGCACCCCTCCCTTACCCCCGACCTGAAATCCTCCCCCCCCCCATACAGGGACGTAGGGAACAATCTAATCACAATTTTGCAGCCGGTAGGCGGACATCAAAATGTCACTGGTCAATTGAAACGCACTGCAGCAGCTTCAACTGGGGATATGTGCCCAGTAGGGGGAGGGGGTTAGGATTGGAAATCTAGAGGCCAGAGGGTGAGTTTGCAGCGCAAGCAGGGGTTGTTCCAACACTTGTTGGCGCATTATTTTAATTGGATCGGTCTCATCCCTAGAGCAGCATGTATTCCTGTGGGAGACATTGCAATCTATTGAGGACGCAGTACATACCGACTGACTGTTCTACCTACCTTGCATGCAGTCATGACGGGCTTAAAGTAAATTTGGCACAGCAACCACCGAATTCTGTCAGAAATATTTTGCAGCGTAGTACGCCGTTTGTGGTGTCAGTGATCCTCACAGGTTCGCTCGACATTCACCAAATAATATTCATAATCCCGGACTTTTCAGTTTTGGAATTACTCCAGGGCCAACAGAAACACCATGTACATTCGTGTGGCTGCAGTGACGTACGCTTTGATACAGCAGATGCCTGATCTATGTTTCAGCACTGTATAGGCACTTCTGGCAGGAAAATCAAAATTAAGCCTTTAAAGACGAAGCGTATCTGTTTTATATAAGGACTCAGTGCGTACCGCGCTGTAAACACTCTCCACTTCGGTTATAAAAACCGGTCTCTTAATGTTTTATAAGGCAAAAGTTGCTGTTTGTTCTGAGATCCGTACAAAACACATAAACGCAATGTGGGCACCACGTAGAATTTTTTAATGTTAAACCAGGTGGTACGTAAAGTTACCGCTAGGCTTTAAAAGGTTAAACGAACTTTTCTTTAACTAATCGGCAGCGGATGCACTTTATAGTGTGGAAGGTTTTGTCTATGTAAAGCCGTATTCGAGAACGTTTTAATTGAGTCTCTCTTGTGCCCAAGTTAAGTGGCGCTGCCTCATTTCGATAGACCCAAGCCATTGCGATATGTTAGTCTGATTCGGAATTTCTTGGATAATAACGGACGCAATATTCAGACTCATTTAGCTTACTAATTGTTTAAATTATATTTATGCTGACGATTCATAAACAGGGCTTCTGCCATAAGTAGAGCAGCAGTTAGTGTCTTTGTAAGTCAGAGTTTTGGAAATTAAATAACGAAGACAATGATGGTATTTCATACACAGGGCTAAATATATCTTCAATACCAGATGATAAAATGAGAAAGTCAGTGATGGCTGTGAAATTTCAGTTCATATATACAGTTTAACCCGCTTATAACGACATCGGTTTATGCGACACCTCGTTTATAGCGTCAGACATTCTGTGGTACCAATTAATTCCTCACTGTTAACCGTAGTCCTCGGTTGTAACAACACTCGTTTATAACGACAAAAAGTATTTAGTCCCTTCCATGATGTCATAACCGAGTTAAACTCTATATGATTTTTACATGATGGCACATCAGAACTTTGTCAGAGGTTAAACAACGCCCAGCCACGAAGGAACCACTTTGAAATAATAGAACCAGAAGTTCAAAGTTCTGTCATATTTAAGTAATAATTGATTTTGTTTTTACCGCTATAACATTTAACCTTTTAAAGCCTATCGGTAACTTTACATACGACCAGGTTTAACATTAAAAAATTCTACGTGGTGCCCACATTACGTTTATGTGTTTTGTACGGATCTCAGAACAAACAGCAACTTTTGCCTTATAAAACATTAAGAGACTGGTTTTTATAACCGAAGTGGAGAGTGTTTACAGCGCGGTACGCACTGAGTCCTTTTATAAAACAGATAGGCTTCGTCTTTAAAGGGTTATTATAATACAGTCGAACTCCGTTATAACGTCCTGAAACTGGATGAATATTTTATGTCGCTATAAACGAATGTTGTTCTACGCAAAGAGTATAACGTTATGGCTAACAGTGATGAATTAATTGGTACCACAGAATATCTCACTGTATAGGCGAGGTGTCGTATAAACCGATATCGTTATAAGTGGGTTCTACTGTATTTAAATGTTAATTTTTTTAGTCTATATGGATGTTCAGGCGTATTAATTGTGTCGGTAAGCAAAATATACACCATTCAACTTTAGCAGAACGCTTTTTGCCTTAAGTATGAGTTAGGAACGTGGTGCTTATCAATTAAAGTGTTGTGAACGTTTGCTTTAGGGGGGAGGAGGAGTGGCAGTGACCAGCGTCTGTCACAAAAGGCTCTGACTGTCGGATCCGCTGGGAGATCCACTTTCTGCAGTTAAATAGAATAGCTAGCCAGACAACTTAATTAGCTTCCATTTCGTAAAGCAGCAGAGTTCTCGGATAATGAATAGTGAGGTATCCCCTTGTTCTGTTTAGTATATTTCATTTCCCGTCTTCCGGAGAGGTCTAAAATATTTTAATATAAAATAATACTCTAATTTCATCTCGTGCATATGTCACTCAGGAATTCCGTTTTTAGGAACGATCGCCTAGTCGCAAAACCGCTTATTACCTTCCTCATATCCGTCCGTCTGTCCACAACTATCAGCGCGGCTCCCACTGGACGAATTTCCGTGATATTTCATATTGGGGGGGGGGGGGACTGCTATGAAAATCTGTCGATAAAACCCAAATTTGGTTAAAATCGGGCAAAAATATCGGGCACTTTGCATGAAGAATTAAGTGCGTTTTATTGTTACCAGCTTCATTATATTGCCGTAAATGCGATCTTTTTGAGTCAAATGCTGTCGAGCTTTCAGGTTAGCCGAGGAGGTATAAATGTTATGCGAACGCGCCACAGCGTTACGTTACACGTACATTGACTATCTTGTTCATTTTCAGGGAAAAATTGGGATCGTATGTCTTTGGGAAAAAAAAGTGATGCCAAAAATATTAGAACCTAGGAAATATGATAGTAAATGTAAGAAAATAATAGAGGAAAAGGCGCCTACAATTACAATTATGAATGTTTATTATATATAGGTGAAATTTGCTTAAAATATGTTTCGACCGAAATGGGCCATCTTCATGTAATACGCATATCAAGATATATTAAGAACAATTAGTGAATTATAAGTTGTTTGAATTTAAACAAATCTCATGTTTGCAATTAAACATTTTATATTGAAGTGTAATTAGGGTGTACATAGGCCGTGCCATGGCTCAGGCGGTTAGCCGCCGGCCTCTCACCGCGGAGGCCCGGCTTCGATCCCGGGTCAGTCCATGTGGGATTTGTGGTGGACAAAGTGACACTGAGACAGGTTTTCCCCCGAGTACTTCGGTTTTCCCCTGTCAGTTTCATTCCACCGGTGCTCCATTACTAGGAAATGGATAAAATATAATCATCATCATGGTAATCTTCATCACAGGGTTGCACAAGAAGCCTCAAGGCTGCGGTGTGTCCGTAGCGTCTGCTGCGGGGCCCTTCACCACTTAAAAAAAATTAAGGTGTACATGGACGTAGGTTATATTCTAGACTTCGTGGAAAATAGATAAGAGAATTTTTCTTTGAAAAATTTCCTCTATTACAACGGTTCAAAATAAACAAATTTCAAACAGCAAATTGTCTTTTTAAGTGTCACAAAAAATAAATAAATAAAAGGAATACTGCCTTAGGGACCACATTTCTATCGCCTTCTATAAAGAAACTGTTCAGAAATTGGTCATTCCCAGTGAGTGCTGTAAATTCATACAAATTTACTAATCAACCAACTACTGTACAATTAGTTTATAATCTCCAACATGTTTCGGCATCAATTTTTCGGCCATCATCAGAAAGAATTCTCCCTGACGATGGCCAAAAAATTGAGGCCGAAACATGTTGGAGATTATAAACTAACTGTACAGTAGTTGGTTGATTAATAAATTTGTATAATAAACAATTGCATGGAAGATTACAACATGAAATATTACAAATCCAATTCCTTCTATTACAAAAACTATAATCATCACGTAAATGCCGTTCCTTCTACTCTGAATATGTGTGGCGTATGATAATTTACCTACAAATTAAACCTCTTCTGCATTATTTTTACTCTGGCGTTGAAGATTTCAAAATAATTTGTCACCGACAAACAAAATAACTCTTTATTGTTGTACATGTTACGCGCAACGTACTGGTTATAATGCATTTAATCGAACAGTTGCACAGTTAACAACAGTACACAGCACACAGTGATCCGCCATGGTGTGATCACCTGCTGACAACACAGAGATAACTCCATTGAATAAAAATGACGTATTCATATAGATGTTTGTCTCCAACAACGGATATTCACATGAAATTTCAAACATTCGTATCAAACGTGTTTGTAATTATTCTATATTTTATATACAGGGTATACACAAAAGAATGGTGCGGTTTCAAAATTTAACAAGAAATTTTTTTCTCACCTTACACGGGCACAACGTACACCGTCAGCAGCGGCAACTGTCCAAGTTTCTCATGCGCTACCAGCAGTTCGCTTCTTATGCTTACTGCGGGGCCGCGGGGCCAGTTTCCAAGATGGCGTCGCAGCAGGAGAAGGCGTTCTGTGTGCTCTACCTTGGCCACCCCGTTCGCCGGATCTAACACCATGCGATTTCTTTCTTTGGGGGTTCGTTAAAGACAGCGTTTACGTACCACCATTGCCCATGTCCCTCAAGGAACTTCGTGATCGGATAACGCATGCACTGCAGACCATTAGAGCGGACATGCTACACCGAGTCTGGGATGAATTTGATTACCGTGTGGATGTGTGTCGTGTGACCCAGGGTGCACACATTGAAGGATTATGATTAACGCATGAGAAACTTGGACAGTTGCCGCTGCTGACGGTGAACGTTATGCCCGTGTAAGGTGAGAAATAAATATCTTGTTAACTTTTGAAACCGCACCATTCTTTTGTATATACCCTGTATTTTAACAATTTTAATTGAAAACGTACTTTTGACTTCACATACGGACATCTATAACAGGATCTGCCGTTATTATATTCCTTTGCTGGAGACATCCCTGATGACAGTCATACTAAGGCCGAAACATGTATGAGGCACTTTATATTGCTAAAACCATGCATTTATATAATACACTGATACGTACCAATTAACGCACCAATACATTTATCATCAATATTTATAAATAGTCCCCAACATATGTTTCGACGACATATATGGTCATCCTCAGGGAGTCACTGACGTGGAGTCCACTCACATATGCGTAGGGTACGGTATAACATTATTTGCACTCACTAGTTCTTAAAAGCACTGTGTTAAAACACTGACTTCATATAATCACAATACACATAGATGTTACAGTATCCATTGGTTAATGTTAAAATATGCTATAAAATATATCACCTTGTGCATATGTCTTTAATAAATTTAAAATATATAATTTAAAATATAAAATTTGTAGAGGTTAATAATAAATTTAATGGCGCATTAGTTGGTACGTGTCAGTTTATGTATGAGGCACATTTTAAAGTGACAAATGATTGTGTATTATTAATTCTGTAGTTGTTGGATTGAATTCTGTTTAAAATAGGATTGTTTTTCACATCGACACAGAAGGACAAAACAAGACACATTTCCTTTAAATTTAAATGAAGTTTTTAATGTTTTGTTACACCTGTCATGATCGGAAGGCATATGTCACGTACCTCAAACACACTAATTGTTGTAAATATGCCGTGAAATTCTTGACAGAAAATAAATGGAACATTTACAGCAAAAAGTTATCAGGCGACGCTTTCTACGAGGTGTTTATCCATAGTTCCTGTACAGAAGTAAATTAGTTTTTACTCAAGCTTCTGTGAGAATTGCACTTGAAATATACTTCCATTGGTATTTTAGAAGATATCTTTCGAATCTCTTCTAAAAACAAAAAAAGATTGAAAACAAAAGAGAAGACTAGACGAAACCTTTCTTCCATCATATGCAGTGGGAATGGGTGATAACGGGAGGAAAACAAAAAGGAAACATTTTAAGTTCTTTCTCTTTTTTCTATTTGTGGTTCCGTTACTTGACCGCAGTGGCGCTGGCGTCACACCGGAAGTACACCAGCTTAACGTGGAGTTGGCACGCTGATTCGAGTCGATACTTCATTGTTTTCCCTCCAGCGACTTTCTCCGAGACGCCGATTGGGGTGGGAGGAGCGTCATTATCCTCGAAACGGAGTCAGAGTGGAACAATATGGGCATAAAACTTAAAACCCACTAGGAAACTTCTCTTAATACTTCTCTGTCTTTTTTATGTTATCTCTTTTAGTTTCATTTCCCTTTTATCTTCTTGGTGATATAAGACTCTTGGACTTGGCTTCCAAACAAGTGGAATTCTAGCTTAAATGTCTCCACGCATTCGAAGTGCTAACAATTTTTAGGGATGATTTGGAAGGTAACCTTAAAGCAAACATCTGAAAAACCACAAAGAAATTTTACAAAAACGTTTATTGCAGAAAAGGAAAAATGTATTTTACTTAGCGATAAAGCAGATGACTTCCCATTCAGAAGAAACCGGGTTCTATTCTGGATAGACTGTCTGTGGTGATCAATGATAAAACCTTATGCCCAATATTTTGATGATTGTTCTACAAAGATGGTTTTTATACATCTTTGCAAACTAGAAGTGGGCTGTTTGGATTCGTTTATAGCTCGGGGGTATTGGCATTTCTGTTACGACTTTCACAACTTCAACGCATATTGGAGAAATATTTTCTGTCTCCGGGTTTAATTTTCCAAACTGTTTTGAAATAAAATGGTACTTTGTAATATGCATTAGATGTTTGCTGGGAGAATCTAATTGTAAAATATTTTGACTCAGGATAGAAAACTCCGTACATGAAACTCCAATATTACTAATGAATTTCAGCAGAAAAACTCTTATTAAAGTCAGTTATAAGAATGAGGCGCGAAGTATCTCATTTGGTAGAGTGACTAGGCTGCGTGCTGCATGATGGTTCAATCATTTTTTCCTTTGCCGGTATGAATGAGAGACTTCTCTGGCCTCCACGACTTCCAGAACGGCTGCACGTAGTCTCCTCTTCAGTGAGTACAGGGTGTTCCTTTTTGGGATTAAATTGGTCAGGCAGTGAAAATTATCAATCGCCTACATCTAGTGCTGAGATTAAGAAGGCACAAAGCTATATTTTCAACTTCCAATATATTTTCATCCCATAGCGTGGCACTTGAACAACCACTTTACTTTTTCTTGAACAAAATATATTTGATGTGAAACTTACAGCTTTATTTGAAAACCATTTTCCACTTTATTAGAATTTAATGAATTTGGAGGGAAATTTTTTCTGCGTGAGGTTTTACCTTTACCTTTACTTATACATTTTTATCGTTAAGTTCTGAACACCTCTTGGGCTCAATCAAGAATATTTATCGGAGAATACCACCGGCCTTTTTCTTCGGGAATAAAGTTCTGTTAATGACGGTAGTAACTGTTCTATTTTCGAGGTTTCTAATACGATGAACTGTACTTATACGCCATCACACGTTTATAGCAGGCTCCTAACGCATACATTTTGAGCTGACCAAGAAGTAAGCATCCGGGCATTCGCCTGATATGATTACAATTAAATAATTGTATGTCACTTAATAGGTTTGATCTGAAATTGCTTGGCTTTTTTTTCTTTTTTTCCAGATGAGAACCGAGACTTGAATGGGCATCCAGAGGACGATATTAAGAGACAGAGGACACAGTACAACGGGGATCAGCTTTACTCGAATGTGAGTAGAACGCAGAGTGGTCAGTACAGGGCCTGGTATGAGTACGGAACGTAGACATAAAGTAATCGCGAAAGGGTAATGAAATAAACATGTAAATATTTATGAAACGGCAAATATATTAAGAATGTTGTGATGTAAAATATTTCAATACAAATATAATTATTGACAGCAAGGGAAGAATGCAGTCAGTTGAATTAATAGGCTACGGAATGGACAACAGAAGGACAGGGTTTGGATTGTTGGCAATATATTTTTCTTTTTTCCAAAGCGTTCAGATTCTTTCATTGGGCCACACAGCATCGTAACCAAAGACTATCGGAGTCTGTTCCCCCGGGAACAAAGTGACCACTTACTTCTATCTAGTGTGGTGGATAATATTGCGAGGTGCCATACCTCCACTTCTCCATACTCATTCGTAACGTCGTGTTTAATTAAGCAGAAGGAAACTTTGTCATACTTGTATGTGCAAGATGCCTCCATGCAGCAGAGGCCTTCTTGAGAAGCTAACAGTTTCTCAGCTAGTCAAGAAATTCCCCGCATTTTATGGAACCCGAAGGTTCATTACCGCATTCACAAGAGCCCACCACCTGTCCCTATCCTGAGCCAGCTCAATCCAGTCCATACCCCCACATCCCACTTCTTGAAGATTCATTTTAATATTATCCTCCCATCTACGCCTGGGTCTTCCTAGTGGTCGCCTTCCCTCAAGTCTCCCCACCAAAATCCTGTATGCATCGCTCTTTTCCCCGTACGTGCTACATGCCCCGCCCATCTCATTCTTCTCGATATGATTACCCGGATAATATTTGGTGATGAGTACAGGTCATTAAGTTCCTCGTTATGTAGTCTTCTCCACTCCCCTCACGCCTCGTCCCTCTTAGGCCCAAATATCCTCCTTTGCACCCTATTCTCGAACACCCTCAGTCTTTGCTCCTCCCTCAGTGTAAGAGACCAAGTTTCACACCCACACAAAACAACAGGTAAAACTACAGTTCTTCATACCCTAATTTTTGTGTTTTTGGATAGCAACCCGGAAGACAAAAGATTCTGCACCGAATGATAGCAAGAATTCCCCGACTTCAACCCTGTGCATATATTCGAGGTTTAACTTTATTTGAAAGAGTATATTAGAACTCAGTCCATGCCTCACAGAAAAGTTAATGTTTGTCTATTGCAAAAACCCGTCGCTTATTGCTGTTAAACAAAAAATCAACCCCTGATGTCTGCGTTCTTCTGGGATATGACGCGGCGTCGAATGGTTATTGTTTACCGACGTTTCGGGACAACGTATCGACCCCATCTTCAAGGGTCAAGGGTCCGAAAAGTTTATAGATATTGAGGAGTTTCAGAACTACAGATTTTTTTATCGCAAACTGCAAAACCTATTGTCCTTCCTTAAAAATAGGTTACGGACACTTTTCTGTCCTACGTCCCTTGTGATCGTCACTTACAATTCCATATGAGACACAGTAATAAGACACACACACGTAGTACTTGTAAAATTAACTGGTCACAGAATAATAAGCATGCATGCAGCAGGAAGAATATCCGTGTGATATTTACACTGAGTCTTATAACTTCCCTTATTTGTCAGGACCAGTTGCTGAGCCAGTTGTAAGGATGGACACTAAAATCATATCTACTGCATTCTTACGCGTTTTTTATATCTTTTTTCTTTTTCAGTTGTGGTCGAGTAAATGGAGCATAAAGGACGAACACAAGTTGCTTTCGGAGCTGGGTAGTGGCGCCGCTAACGGTGGTTCTCCTTACTACGATGCGCAGACTGGTTTCCCTACGGTCACAACGACTTCTGACTTGTACGAGAGTATCAGCACGATGACGCAGGCGCAGAGCACTCCAGTTTATACCCCGCCCATTGGAACATCGCTAGGTAAGTAAACGCCAAATGCTACAATTCATCTTGCCGAAGATATGGAGATAATGCGGGGACATTTGGTCTGACAAATTGCATCACCGTTCACTGACACTGTTTCGCATGGTGGCAGCTAGCGCAGCGATCGCTGCTATTCTAACTTGCCCTGAATCGGGATCCACGCTGTTTAATTTAATCTGTTGCAGTGTGTATTAGGTTTCTGTTCATCATATCTAAAGAAGGCGCTGGAAATGTTAAACATATTGTGATTAATGTTGGCTTCTTACTATATGTGAAGAAAGTGATGCACATATTTCCCTTTGGCTCGCAGAAACGCGATGTATCTGACACATTCTGTATTGCACGTCGAAGATCTGCAGGTGAATTTGAAGACATTTCATTTTGAATGTTTTCAGATTATTTTCAGTTGAGGATTATGACTGTAAAATGCCCCTTTTGTCATGTCCCACAGCAAAAAAAAATCCCAGAAGTTCAGATCTGCCTAACATGGAGGCCACAATCCCTTGCTTATCATTCTGTCACAAAAAAAGATCTGTAAACAAAGCAGCGAATGATTGGCAGTCTGAATCCTTGCTATATCATATTGAACACAGGTGTATGTTGTCTTTTAACCGGACAGGCGTCCTAAATATGGTGTCAAAATATGTAGAAATACGCTGTGAATTTATTTATTGTGTCGTAAAAAATAATGAGAAAAAAATATCGTAGTCGCACTCGCAGCACATCACACACCAAACTTACCATCATGGGATGGCACCTCATGGACTGATATGGGAAAGTTGGTATACTTAGAGCAAGCCTGTAAGTTAACAGGTTTGTGCATGATAACAGGCCCGACGGAAAAGACTATGGATATTTGGCAGATAAAATAATATCATTGTCTTAAAAGTCCTGTAGAGAAACGAAATATTAAGATGGCAGGGTTAAATTGATTCCTGCATTTTTATATTATCCCCACATTTTCGCCAAGTTCTTCCAAGGTGTTTCTTGTCTTCAGGATGAGCTTTAAATTTATTCTTGAAAGGTAAAACATACAAGTTGTGAGAATTTTCTTTTGAACTGTGCCACTCTAAATAATTGCCTCTTTACGTGAAGCTTTGATCAGACTTTACGAAATCCCTTAACAGCTTCTTCCTGTTAGAATTCTATAATCAACTATGACATAAATTACAAATCTTACTAACATATAAGGTTTTAGGTTTAGATATTTTTAATTTTGTGCATATCTAGCAAAATATAAAAAATAATTTTTTTCTGTACAGTGTAATATCTGTAGATCTAGTGTTAATTATCTTTCTCGTGGTAAAAATATGCATCACTTGAACGCAAATTAAGTGTTTTGCTTCAAATAACAAAGTACGCATGTGGGAAACTAGTGGAACCTATCTATCCTACTCACGTAGGTAGCAAGTTTGTGTGAAACACAGTACGCTT
>BLKM01001547.1:0-39802 GCA_013340265.1 Coptotermes formosanus
GAAGAAGAAGAAGAAGAAGAAGAAGAAGAAGAAGAAGAAGAAGAAGACTCAAGAGAAAATATCACCACCACCACCAGTATTATCATCATCATTTTAAATAATGTAAGAACATTTAGAGTGAAGACGAGGCTTTAGGTAAACTATGTTAGGTGTTTACAACATGAAATTCAACAAATTTTGAGAAAACCAAGATAATAAGTTTCTTTATATCAGAGACTTCATTGTTCAGCCTAACCAATATAGGCTTTGTGGCTTTTGCTGCATACATTTTTTTTGACAATGGCTATTCATACACAAGGAAACATTCCTTTAATATGTAAGTATGTTTAAAATAAAATGTTACTTACATAGTAAAATTTTCATCAAAGAGCGGGAATAGTGTCTTCTTGTGTGTTTTAGTCCTTGGTTTTGTTACTGTTGTGAATTTTTCTTCTGGTAGTAAATGAACTTTCACATACGGATCGCAGCAGCCTGAAAATTCAAGATATGTGTACACAGTCATTCTTGTAATAGTTTCCATTTTGTTTCTTGCCATCTGATTAATAAAACCATAACAGATCCTGCTGAATGACTGACTGACTGGCTAACTGACTGACCTGATCTACCTTGATATGACTGAACCACATGCTACTCTTGGATGAAGAAGATGCTTTTATACCTTCATTCAGTATATGTTGGCATTACATTATTTTGACAGCTAGATTTTAGTCCAATATAAATGGCATTTATCTCTGCAAATTTATCTGTCCTTCACTGTATGGAGAAATGTATACATAAAATTGAGACTTGTAAATTCCTATTGTAGATGAAAGATATAAAAACTGAAATGTGCCAGCAAGAGAGAGGAGAATACAGCAACTGAAATTTGTACAGGACATATCAACAGAACTTCACAGACTCAAGCCCTGACCAAGATGGAAATTAATAGTCTGGAATAATACTTCTTTACAGACACAGGAACATATCAATATTTGGGTATAAAGTTTATTGTGCAGGTGCCCTAAAAATTCACTGCTTTACACTCTCGCTCTCTCTCTCTCTCTCTCTCTCTCTCTCTCTCTCTCTCTGGTGCGAACATATTAAAGTAACTTACCTGATTTTAATTGGTAGTGCAGTTCTTTTTTTTCAGCTCTAGAATAGAACTAATCTAATCTAATCTAATCTAAACAGGGTCATAACCCAGAACACACTATCTTAATTTTCACTGCAGTTAAAATAAAAACTCACATCAGATGCCATGTAAATTTAAAGGGAATTTTGATTCCATGAAAATATTAATTATGTTCATGTCCATAGCTTCTATAAACATGCACTTACCACTGGCATCCATTGGGTGAAGGTTTCTAGCATTAAGTATTTCTATTCTCAAGAGGTCCTCAACAAATTGCACTCTGACTGTAAGAAGGCCACAAGTGGCCACTTCCATTGCTATTTGCTCTTCTCGTCGCTCCAAGTGATACTGGTGAATTAGTTCCCATGTTTCCATTCCATGCAGCAGAAGCAAATGTTCCATCTGTTGCAGAATTGCTGGATTGTTTGTGTCATTCTTTTCTTCGCCTTGTTTGAAAAAGCCCACCAGTATTTTTAGAGTTTCATGAAGATTTAAAAAGAAAGATGGTGGTCTCTTTCTCTGAAAGGGAACCAATTAGTATAATTGTGTTTCTTGTATGTTTATGTTACAGTGAAATATCTTTGATAACACTTGATGAAGATGGTGATGGTGCTGATGGTGGTGGTGGTGGTGATGACAGTGACTGATGATTATAATAACCATAACCAATCAACCATTACCACTAATGCTGTTCAACCTCTCAATCATAAAATTCACTTTTCGTTTTAAGGACTCCTAACTTCTGCCTATCTAGTTGATAGCAATGTCACAGCAATAGCTTCTAGCGGTTACAGTGAAACTCGCTTAAGATGTCCCTGGTTAAGAAAATTTCCCGCCTAAGAAGTCAGGATAAAAAAAGCACCAAAATTCTCCCATTTGAGTAACATTACAGGTTACCCTTTTAATACAGCCCTGCATAAGAAAATTTCCCTGCTAAGAAGTAACAAATTTCACGGCAAAACAATTTTTTACCCGTTTAATACATTTTCTGTTTCAAAATCTTAGGGAATTTCCCCGAGTTTCCATTCGTTGTTTCCAAAACGCAGCGTTCAAATGGCGCGCGGTCAAGGTCACTTCCGCCACGTTTCACACAGCAGAATGACGCAACCTCACGGCCGTCGCAGAGGTGTCGTATTTCTTCCACGATGCAGGACTGCAGTGGGTCACTCCCCACTACTCGGTCTCTTGTCACGACAACTGAAAAATTGTATCGGGTGGCCGGAAGCCGATCCTAGCTGTTTCGTGACCTGCATGAGCCTGCGCTTGGCAACATTTTGCCGCTGCAACAGCCTGGGACTGGGTGGAAACTAAGGGAGCCAATAACATTTGAAGAAGTTTAGGCGCGCGCCGGCGGGAGTCACACGTTGCTGGGGGACAGCGTTTTGACGCGAGATAGGTGGGTGATCGATTGCGACTTGTTTAAACATAATTTATCGGCGGTAATATAAACGCGTAGTTGTGTTGTGTGATTGTGAAACATTTGTGGTGACTGTGTACAAATAAGTTACATCAGCAAGTCCAGAAAATAAATTCAAGACACTGCAGAGTTAGTGAAAGTGACTGAAACTACTGACCACCCCTCATGGTCCTCCTAATAATGAACCCTGCCTGTCGTTTTCCTTAGGCCTCCCTTGATCATGGCAGCATCAACAATGGGTATAAAGTGCAAGCCACTATCAATATCTGGAAAGCTGAGCATCATAAGCAAAGTGGATGGCACTCAAAATGCACTTCATATCAAAACTGCTGAAGAACTAGGCATTCCTGTGACAACACTTCACACAGTCATGTAAAACAGAAACAAAATTCTTAAACAGTCACTAACAGAACAACTGAACAGAAAGAAAATGAAAACAGCAAAATATGAAAAGGTGGAAGCAATTCTTATGGAGTGGTTCTGACAAAGACGGGCACTTAACTTAACAGTTGATGTACCCATTTTTAAAACAAAGGCAGAAGAAATTGCAATGAAACTGAATATTGACTTCAGACCATCCAATGGTTGGATAGCCAGGTTTAAAAAAGGTTCTGGTCTTGTGTACAGAAAGGTTTGTGATGAGGCAAACAGTGTAAATCCAGAGGAAGTGGTAGCCTGGAAAGACACAACTCTTCTGCATCTCATGGCTAAGTATTCTCCCAAGGACATCTTCAATGGTGATGAATTTGGCCTGTTCTACAATATGCTGCCTGACAAAACATACACATTCAAAGGAGCAAGCTGCAAAGGCATAAAGGCATAAAGAAAGGATCATCGTTCTCATATGTGCAAACTTGGATGGCACAGAGAAATTGCCACTCCTTGTAATAGGAAAATCAAAACAGCCACGATTTTTCAGGAACACAAGGCTTTTGCCATGCACCTACCATCACAACAAGAGTGCCTGGATGACATGTGCGATCTGCCAAGAATTTCTGGTGTCTCTTGACAGGAGAATGGCATCAAAGAGTAGAGAAATACTCCTATTTGTAGACCACTGTCCTGCTCACCCAAAAGATGTAAGGAACTTTAAAAATGTGCAAGTGGAATTCTTTCCTGCAAACACGACATCAGTGTTGCAACCTATGGACCAGGGTATCATGAAGGCCCTAAAACAGAAGTTCTGTAGAAGCTTTGTTCTGAGATTGCTGCAAAGACTTCACTCCAATCAAGACAGCTACAAAATGTCTTTGCTTGATGCAGTGTCCATGCTTGCTATGGGCCGGAATTTGATTGGAAAAGATATTATTGCCAACCTCTTTAGGAAGGCAGGATTCATCACAAATGCAGAACCTGCAACACAAAATGAAGATGGTGATGATGAAGTAAGCTGTGATGAATGGCCTAAACTCCAGGAGAAACTAAATATCAGGTCCACTTTTGAAGAGTTTGTGCAAGCAGATGATGCCCTTCCATCACATGGGGAGTTCAACATAGACCAGCTATGTGATGTCAGTTCCAACCCAGATGAACTTGAAATGGATGGTCCAGTGGCTTATGACTGTCCATCTGTTCTCACATGTTCTGAGGCCATGGAGTACTTGGAAAATATGAACATTTTCTGCGCAGCAAAGCGAATGTCCCACAGCACATAGTTCAAAGCCTATGGAATCTGAAGATGTATACTGCGAATGTTTTTGAAAAATGAGCAAGACAAACCATACTTGACAAATATTTCAAGCAAAAGTAAACATCTGGAATGAAATGTGAACTTGTGAATGAAGAGTCAGTGAAAGCACAGTTAAAGGTGTAAATAAAACTGTGACTGAAAGGTTACAGACAAAATGGTTAAATGGTGAGATACAAGTGAGAATGTGTTAAGACAGCTGCAAATTGTACAAATTCAGCATACATATGTAATAAGTTCACAAAAAATTTAAAAAGTAGAACTTTTCGGTCCTACCCTTTAAAGAAATTTCCCGCTTAAGAAGTAGGGTTTTCTTGGGATTTTCAAAAACTTCTTAACAGGGTTTCACTGTATATGTTGAAGGCAGTCCTTAACAAATTATACCATATCAATCAATTCAAATTATCCACTATCCTAACTATGACAAAAGACAATGAAATTAGATGCCAATTTCTATTTATTGCTGCTTTGGTGGTGTCTACTGTTTAACCAGAGAGATATAAGTAGATCCACATAGAAAATAGACAACTGTGACAAGCTTTAGGCTTACCTCTAGGTTACTTTCAACCAGATCATACATAGTGTGTGAAAGATTCTCCCAGATGATGGCAAGAATACGATTGAAATTATCTGTGTTCAGATGTGAATGTAGCGTCAACAGATTATCATCTAGATATTTCATCAGTCGATCCATGCAGTTGTTTTCCTGTCTGAGTAGCTCCGCGCCTTCTAACAGGAACCTTTTGATTGGAGGTGCCATCTGTGAATGCATCATGTTAATATTAAACACTAAATAATGTACCGACCTCCATACCTGATTTTTGTTTTGGCTTGATAGAACATTATATTAGTAATATCTTCCATTTATGCTACCATCTTCCAAGTTGTCTCTTATTTCAGATTTGCCCAGTAAAATTTTGTGTGCATTTCTCATCTCCTATACATTCTATATATCCTGCCTATATCACATTCCTTGATTTCATCACACTGGTGAGGTTTCTGTTTCAATTTAATCTTGTGAAAGCCATAACTGAAGATATTTCTATGGCTGAAGTTTTAAACTAATTTAGGGTAATACATGTGGATGTCAATGAATAGTGACAACTGTGAGCACAGTCATAAGAGATAGATTGCCTACCTTTTCTGCAACTTTTTCTAGAAGTTCTAATATTTTGTTGCCCACTGTATCAACTGCGTTGTCAATGACTAGCTGTAATGTCCTTTGGCAATGATCAGCAGCTGTTTGACTTCGGAAATTAGCAAGGGATGTTACAATCTCTTCCATACCCAGTTCTCCAACAAAAGCTTGAATTGACTGCTGCACATAATCGATATTATTTATTGCCAAACACCACTGAAACGAAGAAAGCATAATGAAATTAAATGAATTTCTAAAGCACTTCTTCTATGGTGGATATATTTAAAAATGAAACAAACATTTAAGCAAACAGTTGTACAGTTCCATTTTACACTGTTTATTTGTTTATTCTGTCCCTGTTTGGTGATGCATTAACTTGTGAGGATGATGATGGTGTGGAAGGTAGTGATCTCATTTTGTTTGGAGGTAATCTTAGTACTGAGTAAAAGCACGAAAAACTAGAGAGAGGGGAGTGAGTCCTTGATTGATACTGAAACCAACTGTCTACTTGATGCAGGTCAGATGTATTATTGCTCTGCTAACCCCAGTGTGATTTCAAGTTCAAGTAAACATTTTATGATCCTGTATAGACAGGTGTTTATTATTTGGAAAAACAAATAAAAATAGGTTATACAGATAATTGTTAGACATTAAAGCCTTGGTCTTAAACCAGATCAAAGCTTGCATTATATTAGTAACCAATCTTTGCATTGTAATATTAAATTATAATTTTTATGCACTGACTTCCAAACCTGCCTCAATTGAAATACTGGATGTAATAGCATGGAGAAAAATCCATACAAAAGTATGGAATCAAAATGCTTTTGTTACAGGGTAACACAAGGCCCGAATCTCTGTATGAACAAGTTTTCAGATGAGCCAGGGTAGCGTACTTGGTATACAGATTAGGCTGGAGGCTTGATGACCAAGGAATTGTGCTTCATTTCCCAAAACAGACAACAGAATTTTCTCTTTTCCAAAGTGTGTAGACTGGCTCTGGTGCCCACCCAGCCTCCTATTTAGTGGATACCTGATGCTGCTACCCCTCAGGGTAAAGTGGCTGTTGCAAAAAGCTGACCATTCGTCTGTATCTAGGGCTCAGGTTAAGAAAGCATGGAGCTATAAATCCATTCCGCTATATGCACAAGGTTGCAAATGGACAACTTTTATTTGTGTTTTTAAGTTTGCGTGGTGGATCAATTGGGAAATGCAGTGGTGCAGCTGGTTGAGGCACTGTGCTACAAACCGGAAGGTCACGGGTCCGATTCCCAGTGGTGTCACTGAAATTTTTCATTGACATAATCCCGTCGGTCGCACTATGACCCTGGGATCGACTCAGCCTCTAACAGAAATGAGTACCAGGAATATTTCGTGGGGGCTAAAGATGGCCGTTGCGTAGGGCTGACAACCTTACCATCTTCATGTGCCGATTGTCTAGATAACTGGGAGCATCAACCTCCTGGTACCCTCAGGGCCTGTCCAGGCCTGTAATGGTGTTGCATTACAGTGGATTAATTAAGGTCTTCATTATTCTGGAATGTGGCACCACATCACTGGGTGATTAGTGTCTGACTTTACGAGACAGTATTGTGCTCCCATCTTCAAGAATGAAAATGTCCAATTTGGACCCCAGAAGATGAGATCATCATGCTTTCCCAAAGCCTTGGGCTCCTGTCACCCTGTGATGCAGCCCCATGTCTCTGAAGAATGGAGATGTCAATTTCTACTTTGTTTACCTTCCACGTACATCTCAACTTTATGTAAAACTCTAAACGTAAATTATTTTAACTCTACAAAAATTGAATTGATAGATTTCACATCTTATGTGAAGTTTTAGGCTTTCACTGCAGTATAGTTCAGGTCTTCAATGTTGTGGGATGTTGTGCAGTGTCATTTGGTATTTTATTACAGATATTTTGGACAGTGTGTCTGGCCTATTTTCAAGGCTCAGAATTTCTTCTTGGCTAACTTGACCCTTGAAAATGCATCTGACACACTGTCCTGAAATGTCAATAAACCACCGAGTGACACTATGTGTGTCTTTCCTAAATCATGGTGTAAAGAATTATTTATCAGTCATTTTAGTGTGAATTTTTTAAAAGTAAACCATAACATTTTGAATGATATTAAACTTGACTAAGGAGATCTTAAGGTCTGTACTTTACCTCATTTGTTACTTCAAACTTCTTCTCATATGCATTTTGGCTCTCCCCCATTCCTTCTACTTTCTCACTCATTCGATCTGCATAGAAAACAGAACACCGGCAGATATCCTGCACATACACAGAGAAAAAATTCTAAATGTCTCAGAATTTTGCACCAGTAATATCAAAATAGAAAACTGGATGTGATCCTCAGGGAGATATATTGAGTCAATTTTAGCATTTGCTTCCACTCTACTTCTTAACCTTTGAAGTGATGTGTTAAAAGGGGTCTCATACCAAGATTTATACATATCTTTTCAGTTATCATTTTAGCTGCATGTCCAACCCGTCATAACTTCGTGTAGTCGTCAGCACTAATAATATTTGATGAGGTGTGTAACTGATGAAATCCCTTCTCATGTAATATCTTCCACTCCCATTAATTATTTAATATATATTAATTTATTATATTTACCTCAGCACTTGGCTTCCAAATGCTTGCAAAAAAATAATAAATTGTCAAATAATGATAAACTTTATATTATTCATCTCTGTACATTGACAGTAAGTTATAATTAAAGACCAACCAAATGTGCAAATTATAGTATGTAATATACCAATCTATTTTCCTCCTCCGACATGTTTTGGTTTATTCACAATCATCAGGGATGTACACATCATATCATTATATAAAACATTAAAACATTAAAATATGATATTGAGACTGATTCTAAAAATTCTGTAGTGCATCTTTTTACCTTGAATAAAAATTACATGTTGAGTCATTGAAGATAAGAATTGGATGGTGAAAGTGCACGGATGTTTGAGTATCCAGTTTATATTAACAATTGTGTGTATGTTTCAATGTCAGGCAGCAGACTCTGCTGCAGTCTGCTGCCTGACATTGAAACCAATAAACGATTTGAAGCTTTTGCAGTAACTGTATGCAATGAAGCCTCCTTGGTTAAGCAGCCTGAAAATCCTATTAATTTGATCACAAATCATACTTCAATTTGCACATCCAGAAGATCTGGCTTTCCCAGAAAACTCTGCCCAGATGCCAGAACGTTCGAAATTAGCGTGTGATATTGGCCCATACAGTCAGTGACAGAACACAAATCACCAGACAGCAAATTTTATGAACGAGAAGCAGTTACAAATAAAATGAGGTTTATATCTCCCTGGCAACCCTAACAATTTTTTTCATAAATCCATTGTTTTACTACTCCACATATGTTGTCACTATTATTATTTTCTGTACTTACATTTGTAGCCGTTATATTAAATTCCACTTATCTTTACATGGAAGTTATTTGGGCAAGACGTAATCACACATTGTTAGATGGAATAGTTCCAGTCAATGAACAAGATGTCCTTAATAATGAAGCAGTGTAATATAATCATATTTTACTAAATTAAAAAACATTCAATTCAAAGTTCTCTACAATGAATATATAACCAGTTTTCGTAAGGAGGTAATATTGCATAGTGGAAGTTGATCAGTATGCCACTTTAATACTTACATCAATAATCTTAGCAACAAATGTATAGGAACCTTCAACATCTGGCCAAGCAAGCTGCTTCCAAAATATTTTTATCTGCAAAGTAAATCCAGTTAGTGCCTCAGTTTCTACAGTGCAGCATAATTATTCAAACATAGAACAAATATAATGAAAACTGGAATATACATACACAGTTTCAGGTAAGGTGGCAGCTGCCAAAAGCATTTCCCATAAAAATACTAAACAGAATTATAACTCTTGACTTCCGAAGTAGCTGTGAGCTTTGAGATTATTGCAGTGGTGGAGGTGAGGATTCCATTATTCTGGTAGAAGACGTTGTGTCACTGGGTAACTGGAGCCTGGCCTTTCAAGGCACTGTACGTTCCTCACCTTCAAATGTCAATATGTTCAACAAGGATTCTTCTCAAAGGTGAGGAGAGCATGTTTCCTCAAAACATTGGGATCCAATTACCCAGAGGTACAATATCCTATCACAGAGGATGGAATACTTCCTGAGTATTATTTAGTAATGGAAAAAATAAAGCACTGTCTGTTTGTAGTTGTGTTTACACATGCAGAAATGTAACCCAAATCTTGATGGTACATTTTGTCACTCTCCTGTCATCTACTTCAAATCATAAATATGGTACCTGGTAAAAAATGGCAAGTGTATCAACTGCTGATGAACTGTATTTGACACTACTGTCCACTGGCACAAGATGGTCTATTTCCACAGCCTTCTTTATCCTCTGGAGGGCTTTGTACAGTGCAATATCTAGCCACTGAGCCACCCCTGCATGGAACCAAAGGTGAAATTTGTGGATGATGAACATATCTGAGTCTGCTGGACATAAGCCAGTTCCCAGCCTGCCAACATGAAAAATCAAGCACAGAGTGATTTACAATATACGTATTCCTTATGCACTATGGTACTTAAAAATGACTGGAAATTTAAACCAGAACAAAGTGGAAAGGTGCACATGTGAAATGTCCAAGCCGTGTGTGTGTATGAATGTACACACAAACAAATAAATAAACAAATAAATTTATAAATACGTATAAGTATATAGATCCTCTCTCTAAAATGCTCTTAAGTATTGCATGTGGCGAGTAAGATTTTCATGCTGCATTGAAAATTCTCACATTGTCATATGGATTTGAAGATTTGAAAAAGTCTGAGACAAATTGCATTTGAAACAAGGATTGTGTTTGAATTGAAGTGTTCTTGATCAGTCATCTTTGAAAACATAAATGTTTACACAGGTAATTTCTCAAGGAGATTTCACTGTATACATAGTTGCCGTAGAGCCTTCAAACCATATAAAGGCTAAATTCGGTTTACTTTGAAAGCTTTCTGTGCCAATATGTGAACGAATAAAATTTTCATACACTTTCCTTCACAATTAATAATGAAAATGAGAATATGTCATGTGTTATCTATGCCCTTATTTGTAGGTGACATACCATAACCGTATGGACGTACATTTATGGACTTTCTTAATAGCTGTTTCATTGTATCACAAAATATGCTGCTTAGAAATGACTAAATAATTAACTGTGTGGAACTAATACTTCTTCAGTAGTTAAGAACATGCTTGCGTTTTATGAGAACTGAAGATTCATTACCATGTTCACAGGGTCCCACCTCTTTTCTATATTCAGAGACAGATGAAGCAAATCCACCCCTCGCATCCAGTTTGTTTAAGATATATTTTTAATATTATGCTCCTATTTACACCTACATCTTCTGTATGGCCTCTTTCCTTAAGGGTTTTCCATTAAAGTGTGTTACGCAAGGAATATAAATGTTGAAGCTCCTCCTTATGCAATGTGTATGACATATTTGCCTGCTAAATTCTACAGCTTTTATCATTCTACTTAAATTCCAATGAATATTTAATAAGATAAGCATAAAATTTATTTTTACTTCAACTGAAAAGGCAACTGCAAGTAACTGAAATATTTTAAAGCACCAATCACTTTAATTTTCTGTTATAATGAATATTCTCTATACGAGAGTTCACACAGAGAACACTGCTTGTACTGAATACAGACAACCCCCCCTCAGCCTCCCCCTTCAAGTCCTCCAATGGGTGTACTATAACGTGTAAAGCATAAATATTGCATATTTATTTTGTAGCTGAAAAATATGTTAAAGGTGCATGTAACAGGTTTACAGTGGTTAATTTTTATATGCACTGGAATTGTGTTATGGACTCTGGTGCGTATGTCTTGTTCAGTCAAAACATTATTGTTGGAATTTATTCTTGTGTCATTTACTGCTGATTACTTACACATGTGTTGTATCTAACCAAAATTTTGAACACAGTGTTTAAGTGAAGACAAAATGTTATCTATTGCACAGGGTACCTGATCTCTCCTATACACACTTCCCAGCATTGTCAACTTACCGGTATTTAGGAAAAAATGTAAAGATTCCCTGTGTCCCAGTATCCTGTCTTATTCTTCTTTATTTCAGTCTGATGCAACTAATGTGCTTAGCTAGTTTTCCATGTAAGTTACATCAGTTTTATAAGAAAATACCTCATGAAGAATTCTTATGTGGAATAAATACCCCACACAGGTCATTTGAATATTTTACACTCTTCTGTATGTAACTCCAAGGTACATCAAAGATGCTTTGCATTTGAAACATGTTACGTCTTTTAGTATCCATTTGCCTGATATGTTAATATATGCCATCAAGTTGTTGCTCACTAACAGTCTTAAGTAAATGAAAGACAAGCATGTTGCTTGATTACTGAAAGTACACTGAAATCATCACTTAAGGCTTCTTTGGGGGGTAGGGGATTAGAAAACAAAACTCAGAAGAATCCTGAATGGGACATTCATAACACACGAGATACTTGCTTGGGACCACTGAAACTGATCATTAACTCAAGAAAAACCCCAATAAAAATGTTAAATTGTGAAACCTGGTTGGGGGCCCACTGCATAATGCTTTTCTGAAATACCGTTTAGATGCTCGAAGTCTCAGATAATATAAGATCCAGAACGTTATTATATGAAATTTCCTTACACCGCAAATCGCTGCACAATGAGGTACAGCTCAAACAGTGTTGTGCCCATCAATAAAGGGTCATTGTCATAAATTCCATCTGCTTCTGTGTCATTAAACTTAAGTGGCTTCAAGGATTTGCACACTTCTGTTACCACTGGTTCAACAAACTCTGCAATCTGTAAAGAAATCACACCAATTTGTTTTCAACTCTGAATTGGTTAAGCTCTAATTTACATGAACAATTTCAGATTACAAAACATAAAACAAAACTTACTTTGGTTTCATATATTTTGTAGAGTGTTTTGGCATAAGGGAAATTGAAAGATCTGAAAAAGAAAATCAAGTAGTTTAGTCTTGAACATGTTATACAAATAGACCATCTATTCTTAATGAAAAAATGAAAATTAAACTTATTTTGTTTTCATGATCCAAAGAGACATCTTGACTATGACAGAAACTGTAGAGCTTTCAAGTTTTTGTTGAGTAAAGTTCATCTCTATTTGAACTGACACTAGGACAGCAGCAGTTTTGGTGATGCAGATTGGTTTATTTGCAGACTGTAGTGTCTAGTTTCTTTTAATAGTTGTGGAGTTGAAACTTCAGTTTCTTGAATATTAGGTCAATCAGCTAGTCTTCTGTCTGTAGTCAGTTATACTAGATTTCTTGACATACTCACTGCTGGAATATTCGGTCGTGAAATTCTATTGCTTTTTGCAAGTCTGTTCTTACAAGTTGTGTTATTCGTATGAGGTGGTTTAAATGTGCCTCTTTGGAAGACTCATTAGTGCTGTTATTCTCCAGGATGTGAGAAAACCTGTGTAAGGAAAAACTGTGATATTTATATTTTCACTACACATGAGAAATGTATGAAATTACCACTGTCATAAATTCTATAATAAATTTGTCCCCATTGAACAGAAGTTGCACCATACCAATCCTCTGCTCCCTGTGACACAGCAGCATCCAAAGCAGCACGAATATCACAGTTTGGTTCATTCTCATTAACTGGTAGCCAACCATATACAGAAGGGGGGAAGAGATCTGTGCCATCAGGAGGTTGTAGTGTTGCCAACTGAGACAAAATACTGAAAACAATAATGAAACTTCTTAAAACATTATGTCTTACCCAACTTTCAATGCTCATTGTTCATCAAACACTGTAATGCTATAGAAGGGCATCCATGCAATGAAGGGAAATATATGTCAGTTATTACCATAAGAAACTGCATAACTTGACCAATAACAGAACTCAGAGTATAGTACTTCACATATTCCCCACATTTTTCATATGTTTGATGAGCTTACCTGAGAATAGCAGAAAGCTGGTGAAGGGTATTTTTATCACTATGAGTCAATTTTCGAATTTTCCTAACACCATTAAAACAGGAAGGCAACAGCTTTTTTGCAGCTTCCCAGAACATCTTTTCCTGTAAAACAAATTTATAATGTGAGTGTTACATATAAAGTGTATTTGACTACTTTACACTCTCATATGTGATTTATGTATTACACCACACCATGAATTTGTACCTCTGGTATGTCCATGGACGTTATGCGAGTGCTTTAATTTGATTATCCTGAGCCATTAGTTTGGAAATACTGTGTGTCAGGATTGTGAGGTGCTTGTGCCCATCAGTTCATGACCAGATTGCATACCATAGGTGATATGTTTGTGGGACAAGAGACTTGGGTGATTAGGCCTTTCCTATCTGCAGTCCTTTCTTAAAGTATATGTGTGCTGGTAACAGTGGACAGATATAAATAATGGAAATACAGGGAGTAGAGAAAATTTTTCTCTGTAAGCATTTAAATTCAACAGTGTTCTCTCTCTCTCTTTTTGTGTCTCTGGACTCAATTTGTGCAGGTAGCAGTGACTTTGTTGTCCAGTGAGCTAGGCTCCCGACTGGAAGTCTGAAGGCCCAGATACTGTTTTGAGTTTGTAAAAGCACTTTTGTAATCATGTTGTGGATTTTCCAGTGTGTTAGTCTGTAATATGGGATACTGCCGCCTCTGTGGAGGAAAAACTATGTTGAAAGTAGCAGAATGGAGCAAGGTGGAGAGAGTCTGAAGTTTTGTTGAAAATCAAGTAACAAGAATAATTTTCGTGTGATTTTGTTAGAGGATTCAGGATAGAAAGCAAACAAGGGTCAGCTGAAACATGGGAATGGTTCCTAGAAGAGTTCTTTGTTTGGGAAATTTAATAGTGAGAAAGAGAAAGTTTGATTTCAGGCTTCTGCCCTGGTGTGAGATCTTTGCTCTTCTGGGATATTACGCCCTACAGATGGGTAGCTTGTAGCCGAAATTTTGGGACAACATATCTGTCCCGTCTTCAAGGGTCGAGCTGCGATTACAAAATACCTATCTACGATGCATAACATCTAAGGAAAGCAAAGATCTCTATTTATTATGTTGCTGTTTTCTGCAAGTTTTGAATGTACAGTCTTTCCAGAAGCCTTATACTACGGCTATTTTGGCCATGGTGGCGAAAAGGAAGATCCCATGCAGCTATCAGGAATCAAACCCCCACCAGCCAGTCCATAGTCTGTAACTTTCTTGGCAGCTATCACAGCTCAAAACCGTGCTCATTTTTATACCTGCACAAGAATTAGTATAATTTGCATAATCAGTTCATCACTTCAGTACCAAAAAACACAGACCAAAAATAATTTCATGTAGAAGAATTAAACAGTTTTTTTGTGAATATCTAAGACATATGGAAAAGTGTCTAACAAGACTTAAATATAGATAAGTTATTCTGTTGGGCTGCTGATACATACATATTTCATAATTACGTTTCATTATTATTTACATGCATCGATCCTTCATGTTGTAATTTAAACAGAATATTACACAGCCTGCCTTCCATACTTAAATGGCTCAAAGAATTAGTATACATTTAGGAATTTCATGTGAAATGGATTTTTGGTATTTTTTATTTAGTTACCTCATCATCAGTGATGAGTCTGTTCTGAAGAGGTTTGACTAGCTTCTGAAGTAAGACTGAGAAAACAATGAAGCTGAGTGGATGGTCCACATGCACACTGGCAAATTCAGACCATTCTGCCAGAGTTACAGACACTGCACTCATTCCACACTGAACAAGGTGTTGTGTCAAGATGGTCTCTGCTGCCTGACAGAACTCACCATTCCACTGGAAAGGTTCAACCTGGAACACCAGCCAAATGATGTACAGATTTATATGCACATGTAAATAATGTATACAAGCAAAGTGAAAAATGAAGGTATGCAAATGAAGGCAAGAATTCATAAAGGCACAGACAGGATACTCCGCCTACTAAAAAGGTGACTGTGCAGTTAATATCCTCTTTTGTTCACCTTTCTGCTCCTTTGGTTTACACACGCTGAGATACTGATATTGCCAACAAAAAATAAAGAGTTCTTGGTGTGGGAGATCAACCCATTGCAAGGTTTATAGCCACAAGACACAGAAAACAATCACAGCCATGAGTTCATACGTGAGTCAGCTCCAAGTATGTAGTGTGCACACACACTTACTGAGGACTTTGTTTTGTTTGTGCAGTAGACACTGTAACAAAAAAGTAGATGTACTATGGTAATCAGGTAATCAGATTTGGAAATTGTTTTCACTGCAAGAAGATTTGTTTCATACTGAGGACCATTTTCTGTTAAAAATTGTTTGCTGCAGTCAAACTAACTACAGTGTCGAGGATTCAGGTCTTTTGGGTTGTTACACTGCATATGAGGGTTACTGATTCCTGGTATTTTGAAGCATGCTACTTACTTCATCTTCAATGGTCAAGGAATCTTAGAATAACTCGTAGGACTTTTGCCACTTGAGTATGATGTTGGTGTGTTTCTTCAAGATGTCAGGACTCAGTAATCCTGCTATGCAGCCAACAACCCAGAAGATGTGAATACTCAACATCAGTGCTGCTGAACCCTCAAACAACTACAATATACATTAAGTGCAAGTATCTTCTGCTGCTGAGCAAGAAATAATCTTTTGTTTCTTGCTTTTTCAGTGTTAATTGCAGATACTGATTGTGAAACAGTTAATTTTACTTTCTTTTCAATGTATAAAAATAATTAGGTACACATGACCAAGCACGTACACAAAATAAATGCAACAAAATAATGTTACACACAATTTTCTAATAACCTGTAGGGTCTACTTACACAATCAACAAAAACTGTTTTTGACCTATTGCAGCTACAGTCCCTTTCACCCTCTGCACACATAAATGAGATGAAGAAAATGAAATGTTAAACATACTATGTTATACCATCATTACACAACAACCACAGTTTTACATAAATTTTATACGGGTCACAGGCTACGTTATTTGACCTTTCTTAATCACCATCATGCCTTATATACAAATATACAGCTTGAACAGTTTTATGGATAGGAAACAAAATAAGGGACAATCACCCACTCAAACTAGTATAATCCCATGTTAGTTTCAGTGTTTGAGTTATACACAAAGGACAAAAGGCATTTTGTACCATTATTGAAACAGTGCATACACCCACTTTGCATTTTGAAAACATCTTGCCATCTGGTTCTTCTAAATCACATTCCTGTAAGATTAAGAAGAAAGAATCATCATCATCATCAATGCCAAGATATGCCATCACCCTGCTGTGGTCACATAGGAATCCTCGCAAGTCATATTCCCATCTCTCTAGCAATCTGTATGTGAGAAATAAGTAAGCAGTTTTTCATCTGAGGGTACACCACACTGCCACAGAACTCCCTTCCCCACAACCTTGAGGGCCAGAGATTACATTTACAGGTTATCTAATCCCTAGTTGATTTGTCTATAGATATTGACTGTGAGTTGAAAAACACCTTTTTCTTGATTCCAATATACTGTGTAATAGCTCAAAACAATCCATTTAATAAATTATGCAGCCTGTTGAAAATAACATAAAATACAAGCCCATACCATGCAATAGAATTTACAAAACAGTGTCTTGCTGCTTTTCATTTTATGGGAATTTAACCAATAACAATCCCAGTAGGACAGAATGTTTCTGCAACACATGGCACCTCCAGTGAGCATGTGCTATGCACAAAAACAACCCAAAAAATGTACGTGTAAATGTGGATCCTTGGATTCTTGGTCTTTAGTTTAGTTTAGTTTAGTCATGGTCTACCTTATTGTTGAAGGAGAAAGTCAGATAAAGTGTGGAACCACTCACAGGGAATTGTAGGCATATGAGTCACTGATCCAGACATAATACAATGGTGTTTGTTAACAACAAATTATAACAGGTTAGGAGATGACCACAGGGCATAACACTTCTGGCAATTTCTCACTGTTATTTTTCCTAATATTCCTACTGTTCTGCTTATTCATGGATACTTCGAATGCAGTGCAAATGAAATCACCAATTTCTGTTGTTTTCCTGTGGGATGACATGTTTAGGTCATTAGTTGTTTCTCTGGCCCCCTGGCTTTTCTCATCTCATAGCCATTGAAATATCACATTCCGTATAATTCTCTAAGGAACTGCAAGGTATTGTTTCTCGTGTACTTGTTGCATAGATGGTGAGATAAGTGTAGATTATTCTTTGGCCTCAGGCCTCAGTTCATACATCACAGATGACACAGTGTGCCTCCACTGTTAACTACCAACCATAGCCTCAGTTGTGTCTCACAGAGAACATATTCTGCTGTCATTATAAAGATTAATCACAATGGGATATACTGAACGTACAAAGAACTCATGAAGATGTGAAAACTCAAGAAAGGAGGAGAAAATATCTAAAGAACAAACCTTTGAATTTTCAAGTTCATGTAGCAGCATAAGACGAAGAAGATGCCTGTGCTCTTGAGATGCAACCTGTGAGTTCTTCTCAGAGCTGAATGAAAGTCTGATCTTCACATCTCCTTGTTTCTTTGCCTTGCCTCTCTTTTCCAGTGTGCACCAAAGTGTCTGACCTGATGCTGGAATATTCTGTAATCACGAAAGGTACATGGTGATTTATCATGCCCTATTTAAATGAGCAGCAGTGCATTTTCTGAAATTGTGATGAGTGTCTAGTTGGAATTAAGCGTGAAATGAAACATAGATTCCACCACTACCAATAATGGAACACAAGCCAGCCAGGCAGTCTACATCCAGTCATTTTACTGACTGATGTAACACAGACTGAAGAATAGTAATCACTTATAAATTACAGCAATTTTTTGTTATTGGACTTACAAGTTAGCACAAATTGTTTTGTGGGAAAATTAAAAAAGAATCAAAATGATTGTGTGTGAAAATGTAGACTCATACATGTGTGTGTAATACAACATGGGTGTGCTGTGTATGTCAGACAGATATAACAAAATTGTCATACTGAGTTCCAGTGCCTACAAAAAAATCTTTTATGTGAATGACAATTCTGTAAGACCCCATTTAATGCTGGGGCTGCAGTCCTGGAAACGAGATCCTTAATTAGATGAGCATTATGAGGTGTCATTTTACAGAGAGTATTTTTTATTGCCAGCCTGAGCACTGAAGTTTGGACAGCAGCATCAATCACTGTATAGAAAGAGTATTGTCCACACTACAGTGATCAGTTGGCAATAAAAAATACTCTCTGTAGTGTAGCACTTAAGAAGATGTTTCTACAGAATCGTGATTTATTGCCTATTTTCAAATATTAGGGTTTTATTTGGTTGTCAGAAAAATATTGCAGGTAACAAGTATCATTTTAGATAGTAAATAAAACGGTCATAGCCTATATAGCCTTACTTATTTCTTGTTTTAAAAATTACGTATGAATACCAGATATGACTTATGTGTTAGTAATGTATGCCAACAAAGTAAACAATACATAGATCATGACTATATTTATTGCTTATATTCTCATCCCTGAGGCAGGCTGAATGAGGCTGAAACACATAGGAGCTAAGCAATAAACACAGCTGTGATCCATGTAATGTGTACTTTGTTGATAAATATTAGTAATTGAGTTGCAGCACATGGTGAGAAAATGCATTACAGAGTGACCTATGTGCACTGAGATGGGACTATTTGTGGCCCATCCTCCAAGCAGCTCACATTAGTAGTTGAGTGCCTTGTGTGAAGCGCCTTCACGCAAAGCATTTCTTTATATCAGGATATCATATCTTGAACACACCTCTTAACTCTAGCTCTGTTCTCAAAATTTGGGTCATTTTCAAATACTATGTCTATGACATCATTCAATGGGTACTGGGGGCTCTTTCCCTAGGGGTAAAGCAGGTGGAGTATGAAGCTGACCACTCATGTCATCTAACGCTAAGGTTAAGAATGAATGAAAGAATATCTCCTCTACCTGTTATGCCTTCATGGCTTGCACATGGAAAACTTCCTGACATGTTTGAGCTTGAAGTTTCTGGTCTTCTGCTGCATCACTTGTTAATCAGTTCCCAACATTACTTTATAGAATTGCTGTTTATTACATTTTTTGAAGAAAAGTTGGTGCAAGGGCAAAAGGTATAACTAAAGAGCATTAAATGGTGTATTGCTGTAGTCATATATGTAGTATAATATAAGAAACAGAGATTGGAGAGTAATGACATGTAATGCTGACACTTTTATTAAAAACAGTCACTTAAATTAACAAGCATAGTGCAATAAATTAACATATTAACTTTAAAATTTCAACTAATATTGTCAGCTAGGAAAGTTCTTTGGCAATTGACTGCACTACTGTTTGATATTTTCTCACAGATGTTTAAAATTGACTGTGTAAAACACAACAGGCCAATTGCATTTCCACTCACTTTAAATCCTGCATCACACACACTTCAGCTATTTTTATCCTAGTGCATCTGTGCACTACTCCTCTCTGTTTTAGTTCATGAGCAGAATAAGAACAGATGACTCCCATTATCATCAAACTGCTAACAAAATTCATAAGAGTGCTAAAAATATCTAAGAGGAATTGATGACCAGACATGATCTACCTTCATACGTTCCCTTACACTAGCTTTATAATATCCAAATTCATGTAATAATATTATAGCTAATACTGTGTCTGTTTTCATCATTTCTATTCCTGGATGGTTGCATTTCTACTTGATCTATGAAGTTATGCAGATTTACATACATAACAGCCCCACCTTTTTCTAGACAAAGCCTGTTTGCATGACACAGTGTTCACTTTTATAATGCATCATATTTTATGATCAGGTTATAGACTGGTTGCAAACGCAATTTAATTTACTTTTTTATAAATGAGGATGTTCTTCTGAATTCAGCTCCTTCTGTACCCTTCTCTCTTTAAGGAGGATTGAGTTTGCTTTATTCTAATTTTCTTTCTTTGCTGTGTTCAATTTATATGTTTATAGTCATGTACAAGTTCTTAATTTGCCGATGCACAGACAAAATTTACAAATCTGCAAGAACACTTTTTCCATTGTAAAAATGACTCAAGAAGGTAATAATGTAATCCCAACCTTCAGAGGCAGGGTGGCACTGCCCACCAATTCGTTGTCGTGTTTGCCTGTGGATGCAGTAACAGCAATCTCCTTCATCAGCTTTCTGAGACCCTTCACCCCTTTAACTTCTCCAATCTTCATCATTTTCTCTCGAACTGTCTCTGCTGGATCAAAATCCCTGAAATTACATAATAAGAAGACTGAAAAGGAGTTATCAGTCCTTCTGAGATGTGACACTGTGTCAGTAGGTCTTTGGTTCCTGACAATTGAGATGGCATGGTGGTCTCATCTTCTTGGATCTTTTGATTCTTTGAGATGAGACTAGTGAGCTGTCTCAAAATGTCAGGAACAAAATGTGTAGTGATGCAGTATCACATGTCAGAGTCTACCTTGTCCACAGTGCTGTAAAAACCTGAACATTCACAAGACTGCAGAAATCCTGTAATGTTGCATATCCACCATGAACCATTTTTAATTTAATGATGGACCAAAGAAAGTACAACCAGCATGAATTAGGCAGCTGAAGATGATATTAGCTGCATGCTGCGACTTTATATTCGGATAAATATTGAACCAACTGAATAAAGAAATTTAACAGAAGGTAGTACATACCAAACTTCAACACAAAGGACATCATCTGCTGGATCTTCCACTGGCCTAAACAAACAACAAAAGATACATATTACAGGAGATTCTTCCACACAAGAATGCATAATGCAGGGCTGTCCAACCTTAAGTCACTCGGGGATCACAGTGTATGTTAGGTATGTACTATCAGGCTGCATTATAAAGGATATATTTCTTTTCCCAGTATATAAAGACAAAGACCTGCGACCCTGCAATAATCAGATCTGTGAAGCACAAGCATGTAAATAAAAGTTGGACATGTAAGTTGCAGAAACATTTGTTTAAACTTAGCACATATATTGTGATGTTACATGTCAAAATTAGAAATAGGCAATGAATTGACTCTGACAAAACAGAGAACACATCCAGTCTGAATTTTTCTCAGTGTGATGACTCTGGATGACTATCCCTGAGTAATCAGTTCCCTGATTTATGTCCCTGGGTATCTGGTTCCCTGGTTATCCAAGGATACAGCATCATATCCCAGAAGAACAGAAACCTCAAGAGTAGGAATATCCATGTTAATCTCACCAGTAGGAAGTCAAACCCAGCGTGAAACAGACTGCTCTCTTAGGGGGAGTGATATTGAGATTTTATGTACTTGAGTTTGTCAGTGCTTAAAAATTGAGTGCTTGAAATGTACAAATAATTCACATTCCATGTTATTTTCAGGTTTTGTTTGAAATCAACTAAATAATTACATAGAATAATTAGTAGGTAGTTTCATAAACTTTTTTGAACAAGTATGCCGTCATATTCAAAGAGCTAAGCTCTGTCACATGTTTTTGAGTCTGAAATACTTTCATGGCCCACACAAAACCAAATTGCAGCCCATGTGAGGCCTATGTGTGTGAGTTAATATTGCATACATAACATTCTGCCGGCTCTCTCTCTCTCTCTCTCTCTCTCTCACTCACTCACTCCCCCCCCACACACACACACACACACACACACACACACAGAACAGAATTTCTTCATTCCAGAATTTGAATCTTAGAGGGTTCCTCATTCCAACACCAAGAATCCAGTGAATGATTATTCTTCTTTATTATGTACTGCGCTTTCTGAACTTAATGAGGACTATTCTTCATGGCAATTTCCCCTGACTGCCTATTTTCCATTGATTAAATATATATATATATATATATGAATATCATCATGTAATTATTTTACTCTTCTAGTAAACTGTAATTTTCCAAGAGACATAGAAGGACATGGTATGCACAGGCTAGTTATTTCTTTGTGGCATCAGCCGTGAATATAGTCCAAAATGCAGTTCATGTTTTTTTTCTCAGGAATTAAACTCCTAATGATATACATATTATTTTTTAATTATATTTGAGACTTAAGGTAATGCTATGTGGCATCATTGCTCATTCATGAAGCCTAATGTAAAGGCATGAACATGTCAGTATTCACGAGGTACAATGATACCATGAATACTATTGTTAACAAAAAACTGGAATTAATGTGTGGCATACTCACAATGAGAAGTGTTCTTCCCACACTGGACTTAGTGTTTCCTGCTTCACAGAAGTGTTGTAACGATGAGCAGTGGTTGAAGTAAGAAAGAGTGTACAGAACGGATCACTCAGACCTGTGTAAATATACTGAGACCATTAGTTTCTTTCACAGATTTTTGCTTTGAATTTCCCAACACACAACATGTGTATACTACACGTCAGGAATTACTTATATTATATACAATGCCGTTTTCAGCCAGTATGCATACTGGCAAACTTGTCAAAGTCACGCTTCTGCCAGTACATTGCATGATTCTTTTTGATTCTGTATGTGAGAAGAGAGCTGCTGTCAGTGTCAGCACCGCTGTTCTTATTAAGACTGCGAGATGCATCCAAATTTTCCAGGGTGATCTAGATGTAAAAAGCCAATGCACTGTGTTGATACAGCACAGTATCTTAAGGTGATCCTGATACACAGGTGACCTTGATGGCTCACATCAGCCAGATTTGAAAGAAGGGAGCTCAGAAACTGGGCATACTAAGCCTGTCCATCATAAATGGTGTACTACATTATAAGCAGCTTATCCAGTGTGTGATGAAATACGCGTGTTATGTCTGAAAGTTCTCTGCATGCAGTGACGTTTGGAAGGTGCAAGTGTTACAATCCACATGTCTTCGCATTGCGATTAATGCACTTTTGTACCTTAGTAAATTTACCAGGATTTGGAGGTTCTATATTTTGCTGGCCACATCAGGCTACTAACTGAAAGTTTCAAGTCGAATTTACATAATGCGGGGAATCCCGTATTTCGGCAACCAAGGACTCTCTGAAGTCACTCATGTACTGAACAGCCAAAGGTGACTGAAGCTTGGCAGGCTAGTCGAAGCTGCCCGTAAGAAGGTGGCGAAGTCGACACACAACACTAATCAGCTGCCCTAACATGTTTTTCACGATTTTCCGCAGGGTATACTTCAAGATTTGGCAGAGACATTCCCCCCCCACTATCATACACGCCTGCAGCAGAAATGATCAGAACTACAATCGCAGAGGGCATTAGTCTGGTCGCAGCCTCACTCTGGGTTCGGTTCCCAGGAATCCATTCAACCAAACTTTTTCTCCCGAAAGACTTATTGCCAGATGTGAGCTTCTCCCGCGAACAGCAGCAGCCCTTCGTAGGAACACGTAAAGGCCTTTAGCCAGAAAGATAAAACCGCTAAATATAAGCTTACTCATCGTTAAATTTATCAGGCACCATTTCTGCCTTTCAGCTATGCGTTTTGTATGCAGGAATGGTTTAACTTCCCAATGGACGTCGACTTGCGCCAAGCACAAATCGACCTCGTCAACTTTCTTTGGTTCTTTGTCCTTCAGGGTATGGGCAAACGTGATATTAGAGACAGAAAAAAGACAGCGCTCTTTGTATGTACGACTGGTTTCCTGTCCGCAGAATACTGCCTAAATAGGAAATATATATTACATTAATTTATTTAATATTTTTCATTAACGCCAAACTATGAATTAAGACCGATTTTTTCGATATCTGTGCAATAAAATATAGTTCATCTGTTTTTACACATTTACATCTCAAAAAATGCCTATTAAATTTATTTCGTCTGTCAGTCTGTCTGCTTGTACACACGAAACTACTTGAGAACGAATAAATTTATTCAGATTAAATAAGATACTGTCGACCTATTTCAGTTTTTATTTGGAAATATGCAGAACGATTATAGCAACTACTTTACGTCAAGACGTACGCGCATTTCTATGCGCATCTCAGGTGTCACTCGCTAAATACTTATCGACCTGAAGATGTGAAGGAAACCAGTTGCAGAAGAAAATGAAACACCTACTTTGTGTTAAATACGTTTTTCCGTATGTCTTTCGGTTTTCGAGATAATCAGACATAAATAAGCGGATGTCCCAGCAGTTTTAGACTACGCGTACAATTTCAGTTCGTCAATCAACAATGGTCTTTTGAACACTTATGAAGACTACCGAAGTCTCATATAGACACACACACACACATATGTATACACATTTTGCACAGTTTCGGTCCCGATATATCTACTGCGTAAAAAAAAAGACACGTTTAAAATGCACTTACCTGTATATTACGCTATTTATGATAGAGCATTACATGCTAACATTTACAAACTGAATATGTAGAGGCAAATAATGGAGTGAATGGGCCAGAAATTTTATGCTGTGTTTACATTTCCAAACTTGTTAATTTTTGTGTTCGGGAATTCAAGTGATACTGATGAACTGATGTGAATTTTCAACATACGTATTTATAAAATTAGACATACTAAATTTGAGGACTGGCTTACCGTTGGCGTCCTTTGGCCTCAAGTCTTTGGCTTCAATCACTTCAACATTCAACAGAATATTTGGTGCCTGGAACAATTTCAAAACAAGCATTATGTGAGAAGGTGGTTATGCCAGTATGATTCCAGTATGACTAAAACTCTTAAATTGGTATAAAAATCTGATGTCATATTTTGTTTCATTTTATGGTAATTTACGTCAAAGAAAATGTTCTTTTTAATTAAAATTGCGTGCTTTCATGGCAATGTCTGTGCAGTGTAAGACTTTCTGTGTAGTGACGCTGAAACCCTCACACATAGAATTATAGCATGTTGCTATAAATGTGTCGACCTTTAGTGCAGGAATCTAATCAGAACATGCTTCTGATTATACATGGCATGACAATCCAAAATAATTTCTATTTCCTTAAAATCTGTTAATATGATGGAAATGTAATATTCAAAATTGTATGTAATCCACTAACGAGTAACTTTTACCTCCTTAGCTCGTGCCATTTCTAGCAGATGATTATGTTTTTCATGATCTAATTTGAAAGCCTCTTGCAGATAGGAAAACAGTGGAGTACGTTCTTCCTCAGCACTTGCATCACACCCAACAATATGAAGAATTTCGTACAGAATCTCCGAGTATAGCTCTTCAATCTGTAAAACACCAAGAACAGAAATGATAATAATAAACCTTCGTTGCACTGCTTAAAACTGCATATGACAGCACTAAGCCCCTTCAAGACTTTGGCAGCTATTTACCAGTTAACACGGCGTGAACATGCCAGAAGCAGCACCACTGTGAGAACCTCAAATTTTGCAACATGATTATGATGATAATTATGATGATACGAGGAAGAAGAGGAAGAAGGAGGAGGAGGAAGAAATTTGCTGGAAATGTAAAAGAAGTTTGTTCCATAGGGATACGAAACAACTGCAGAAATGTGCCAAAGAATATATCGTATACTACCAACAGAAGAAAGGATACAAATCTTGGAAGCAGCTGTTTGTGGGCATTTTATAAAACCATCAGTCACAACACTTACGAAATATCTTCCTTATAAGTGTTACAATGGGCTGCCTTTGTGGGCATATTCTGTAGAATACAATCAGAATGCAGCCTGGGCAGATAATGAAAGGATATGACCAAAAATTACGGATGGAACTACTAAAAGGAACTTTGAATACGTTCGCGGAAGTTGTAAAGAGAATGCATTATTGGAAGTCCCTGGCAGTGATAAGTATACTCCACTACTGATACACTACAAGAAATTTTCTTGTACGCAAGAATATTTAAAACACCACATTAACGAATTTCTGCAAAACCCTGAAACCACACCTATATTTCTGGTAGAGGGCAAGGCTTTTTTGTTACCAAGGAAGACTGTCACGCCAGATCCTTCAATGTATTGACCAATAACAGGTCTTCGTACAGTACACTGTATAAGATTATAACATTTCCACAAGAGTTTAATTTTAAAGCATACCCTGTATCGAAATAAGTAGCGTTCGTGCAAAAAACAAAGTTCGTACGTCAGGAACAAAAGCGTACAAATAATAGTTGATGATGGACTCGGTGGTTCAGTGAATGGGGAGGGCGGGGGATGAGACTTTCGATACGGTACCCCACACACATAGTTCATAAAATTTTAAAAATGCATAGAATGCATCCTATGAGTATAGTTGTCTTGGAAGAGATAGTGCAGAGATGGAGTACTGTAAGTAATATCAATTTAAGGTCCTAGCAGGTTTTTAGCAATACTTTAATACGTTAGTTTCTTAATTCACCGACTCTTTAAAAATATCGAAGCGTCACACAGAGGGATTATTGTGAACAAGGATGGAGAACGAAGTCATCGTGGCCTGTTTTAATAAACTAATACGTAACTTTAAATTAACCAACACATCCACCAAAAAACTTACTTACAAAATACAATTCATAACAAGTACAAACTCCTTCATGTTTCGGCAACGGGGTGTCATCCTAAGGGAGTTAGGAAGTCTGCGAAAGGGACTGTATCGGGGCATCTTGCAGCTGAGCGGAGAATCGAAAACGGAACCTTCCGGACATGAAGCAGGAGCGCTAACTATTCAAGCATAGGATGTGAGTGAGTGTATGCATGGGTAACTAACTTTCCGGAGCAGGGCCCTGCTTGAGAAGCCGATAGGTCTCTTAAACGATCTAAAAATTCCCCCTCCCTTAAAGAACCCGGAGGTTCACATAATGTACATAACAGAATAGAATATTTTTGTGCAAAAGACTTACTGTCATATTCTGCAGGTACAGCGTAGTTTGTCTCTGCAGCATGTCCTTTTTGACACCACGATAAGTGTTCCGTGTTGGTCTTATCCCCCTAGCCGTCATTTTCCTTTCACACGTCAACATGAAGAAGATGAAATTTTAATTTGTCACTAAAATGAGTATTCAGGTATTGTTAAAGTAGATCGACGACTTTAAGAAGGCCGTTGCAAGGCTGCATTCTCAAGCACACGAATTCGTACCGTTCCACACACCTCTCACAGGCAAACTAAAGGTTTCAACAGCACCCATCACCATCCAGATTCAAAAATCGCATATCGTACCAGAATGTCTATGGGACGATATATTAACCTCTCGCTAGGTATCAGCTGTACTGTCAAAGTTGCATGAGCATGCGCGAGTCACAGCACTGCAATCTTGCAAGTAAAAATAGGTATGTTGCTAAAAATATTAATAAGGAAATTTTGCGTGTCTAATCCTTCTATAAAATTCTATTTCCTTTATCCCAAAACGAAACAAACTCTTTGTTATAATTGTTATAAATTTAGTGTGTTTTTGACACAGATGTTAGTAATTACGTTTAAATCCGTTAGGCATGTCCTGCCAACTTCTATTCCTGACTTCATGCTTTGGCGCGAAAGTAATTTTGACCCATTTGGCTGTAGGTGGATATTAAAGTTCATTTCCACGTGATTCTTAATGGTATTTCCTTTCATCAGCAAACACAAGGGCTACCGTAATACGCCCCATGACGTGACAAGTTCGTAAATTTCGCTTATTGTATTTGCGACATGGCATTGCAAGTAGGAGTGTAAATTTGGCAAAACGCCATGGACACGGCGGTAAACGTGTGTATTCTAGGCACATAAACAGGACTGTAGGCCACGAAATGTAATTTAAATACAGGAAGCAAAATTAGCACTAAAAAACCTTCATTTACTGACTTTCGAAATGTGCTTCAAGTTGTTTACGTTATCGATAATGAACCTTTGAGATTTGGAATAGAGTGAAATTTTGCATTAATGTCGCCCAGCCGTTGTGTATCGAAATGAGCGAAGGAGTACGGCATGCTATATTTCTGAATAAATACAGTTGCCCAGTGCTTATTTGTGATTTTACATGTTGTGATATTCATTTGTTTTTATATGAAGGCTTATTACTCTGCTGTCGATGGGCCAGCCAAGAAAAGATTTGTTGCGCTACTCGATATTGACATTTTTCCTCTCTCGAAACTTTTTTGGGTGCGTTCACATCCTTTCGGAGCGCTTCCGTCTCTCTGCCTGTACGCATGTAACAACTGGACAAACGCTGAAAGGATATCCACTGAATTCGACACCGGAGAGGTTTGTGACAAACAGTCTAGCGTTTTAAATTGTCGTTAAATGTGACTCTTTTGACGAACACGTGACATGAGGACCTACATGCATATTCTGCGTGCATCTCGACTATAATTCGACAGATATATGTCGGTGTGGAAAACTTTTCAAACAATCGTCGTAGAGAAGAATAAACACATTTTATATCCAGTACGTTTTTCCTTTCCTGTTGCGCAACAGCCCAGCCCAAATCGGGCCTAGGCCTCCTCCTTTGGGAGGTTTCTAGATCACACTCAGACACACCACAGTCGGTAGGACTCCTCTGGACCACTGATCAGTCCCTCGCAGAGACCTGTACCTGACACACAAACACTCACAAGAGACAAACATCCATGCCTCCGGTGGGATTCGAACCCACGATCCCAGCAAGCGCTCGGCCGAAGGCCCACTCAGACCGCGCGGCCACTGGGATCGGCTGTCCAGTACATATTTGCCACAATTCCTACCGTGTGCGAAATAATTAAACTAATGTAACGCAAAGCGTACATATCCGAACTCGTGGGCCACCGAACAGTCTCCTTAACCCATCCATCCTTTTACGTAGACACAAAACACAGGGCTGACACAATTAAGAATACGACTTTCAGGCCTATATTAAACGAGTTATACGCATATAAACATTTAATTCCCGGAAATGAATAATTAATATTGATTGTTTATTTAGTCTTTCGTTTTTCGTAGTCCTGGCCTCTTCTACCTACTCACAGTAGGTGTCGAGGTTACTTATGTTCACTTGATCACACTCAAACACACACCACAGTCGGTAGGACTCCTCTGGACGAGGGATCGGCCCGTCGCAGAGACCTCTACCTGACAACTCAAACACTCACAAGAGACAAACATCCATGCCCCCGGTGGGATTCGAACCCATAATCCCAGCAAGCGCTATGCCGCAGACCTACGCCTTAGACCGCGCGGCCACTGAGTTCGGCTTGTTTATTTATACAATATATAATTTCCACTTTTCACCAACATCACTATGTATCAGCTGGTGGTGAATACTTGCATGCGAATTTAATGTGTTATTGTAAGGAAACATTTCATGGCAGTCTTTAATCATTCAATTCAGTACAGGTCATCTCACAGGGAAGCCTATGCGACATAACCTTAGGAATTCTCAGCGTCGTTGTATAAAGCACTTTTCTTATCTTGGGAACTTAGAGTCGTTAAATGGCGCACTTGTTTTTCTCTCCCTGTCTATCTTAAAAGTGAACGCGCCTGTTAACCTTTCAAAGCCTAGCGGTAACTTTACGTACCAACAGGTTTAACATTAAAAAACTCTACGTGGTGCCCACATTGCGTTTATGTGTTTTGTACGGATCTCAGAACAAACAGCAACTTTTGCCTTATAAAACATTAAGAGACTGGTTTTTATAACCGAAGTGGAGAGTGTTTACAGCGCGGTACGCAATGAGTCATTATATAAAACAAATACGCTTCGTCTTTAAAGGGTTAAACATATGCACTTTGAGAGCTGTCCTCCTACTTGCTTGCGAGATCTGAGATTTTTACAGCGGTGATGACTACGGCGCTTACTGTTGTCTAAATTGCGATACCGTGTGGTCTAATAGAAATTTGCCGACGTTTCGGACGAGCCTGTTGCCTCCATCTTCATATTAAGAAAACGGCAGTCGAAATGGCCGTCTACGTACAACTTTTTTCACTAACGTCATGATGCAGCTTGTAACTAATTTACCCTGGTTAAAGAGAATTATTTGTCGGCAAATCATGGCACGGTCTCTGGTTGCGGATGGAGGGGACGCCCTTGAGACATGGAGGGTACCTGTGAATGTATTTTTAAAAACAGAAGCGGAGAGCCTCCAAATGAGCCTCTATCTTCGATGTTTGGTGGGTGCTCCCAAATCCTAACCCTAAAAACGCCATGTTATGAAATACGACGCGGGGCTTCTACGTCTGCTGTTGTGAACACGATGATGAACTTCGGGTTCCATAAAATGCTGAGAATTTCCTGACTCGCTGGGGGACCGTTGGTTACACAAGAACTCTGCTGCGCGAGTTAGTTTCGAACCTATAGGTAGAATAGTGCGTGGGCGGTCCCTTGCTGCGTAGGCGTAGCCGCGTAGGGGTCCCTTGCTGCGTAGGCGTAGCCACGTAGGGGTCCCTTGCTGCGTGGACTCTACCATGAACTAGAAGTTAAGTTTTATGTTGCAAGTCTCCAGATGTTTCCGTTCATGTGCACCGTCGACAGATATTAACCAGTTCTGTACGAGTGACAAGAGTGTTGACTCGGCAGACTGGCGTTGCGAATGACACAACACTCATCTCTAATGTAATTATTTGCAGAGCCGATGAAACTGAAGTTCATTACGCAATACTTCCACGCCACGTAATAGTTTGGACAGGGGCCAAGATTTAGTTAATCGGTAGGCCTGCTAGATTCTAATGAATGGTGGCTAGCAAAGTGTGGGGCTAATCTTGGGAACACGGCATCTGTGTCTTGTCTTGTTCCTGTTTTTTAAGTTACTCGTTGTGGGCTTTATCTTCTGTCTGACGCAAGAAACCTCCAGAGAAATATGCCAGCCTTATAAATACGTGAAGGATATCAGCAAACAGTTCCGCTCCACTTTTACCGTATTGAATTTTGAATTATGTTTCCTCCATTATATAACCAACCTTCCTCTTTTTCTCTTCTCTTCGTCTTATGGTAGACCGATTACGTCCCAGGCCAGCGATTATCGTTAGATGCATGACCTCCACTCGAGGGAATCTACGTGTGGCGTATTCAGAGGTATATGTACCCAGTCCTTTGATTTGTTTGAATAATACAAGTACACAATTTAATAAAGTTTATATGGGTTTACTTGAATAAAATTTGCTGTTCATTACACTTCGTTTCCTGAATGTCTCGCGGCACTTAATTATGATTAATTTTGACGACACTTCACTTTATTTTTTATTTCTGCATCCAAAACATAACAGTTTCTAATTTTGACTGTGTCACGTTATACTTGTTCAGAAGATGCAGTTTCGCGCCCTTCCTGATAGCTGGACAAAACGAGAGAGCTGCATTCCTCCGTTTACCCTACGCGTCCTAATTTCAAAAACACTCACAGTTTTCCTATTGGTTAATATTATTTGAAAAAAACCCCATGGCTACTTCGAACAAAATGACATCAGTCCACATGCTGGCTACCCGACCTGTCAACTTCAAGTCACATTGTCTTGCAGTTTCAAAAGTCCTTTGTCCCCCATTTCCTGTTCGGTCAGATCACTGGTTGCTAGTCCGTACCTCCCCTCTAAACATTACACTTGGTCCGATTCATTAACTTACCCACAAAATATATATAATTTCTAAATTAATTTACGTACCCTAATTCCCAAATAAACTCGAACCCTGTCCGTACAGTTACAATTATCTCTCACCTCAAGCTACACCTTTTTAAGAACAATCTGAGAGGAATACTGGGGCCTATGGGAGAGGAATAACAGGAGGATGGGAAAACTACGTAATGAGGGAGGGTTTATAACCTCTTCGGGCAGGACGTGTCACACGTATGGCGAAATAAGAAATTTGTACAAAATTTTAGTCGGGAGCATAAGGTGAAAATACCACTTACAAAACCTAGACTTAGATGGTAGGTTAACAGGAAAATTGATCTTCAACAAATAGGAGTTTTTGTGTTTATTTTACGACGCTGTCTACATCACAGACCATCTGGCTTCGATGTTGTCAAGATTTGTGAGATTTTGAATTAGAAGGGATTTGATGGGATCTGCCCTCTTCTGCAGCATTAACACACGACGCCGCGTAATACCCCAGAAGAGCGCAGATATCATCAACATCGCGGCGGAAGCCTGAAATCACGTTTAGAAGGGACTTGGAAGGAAGCGGCCGTACTTTTATCGAAGAATTATGCCGGAATTTGCTTGTAAGGACTGCGGAAAACCGTGTAAACCTCAATACGGCAGCCGGTCTCTCAGTGTAGATTCAAACCGGGGACCTACCGAATAAAAGTATAGTGATACACGCACTTGCTCGTTGAAATGTGTTATAAAGATGTGAAGTGGATCAGTCTCGCTCACAACAGGATCTAGTGGCGCGCTGTTGTGAACACAATAATAACCTTACTTATTTCTTAAAAGGCTGGGAATATCTTAACCAGCTTAACAATTGTCAGCGTCTTAAGAAAGCCTCTGTTCAATAGAGATAGTGTTTAACCAGTACCACAAGACTTACATTCCATCCCATAGCATCAGTGATGAACTCGTGTTTGTCAGACTCCTCTGGTTCCGAGTCGCTGTCCTGGAGCGCCATCCCTACGCCCCCATTGTCCGCTGGAACATCAAGCTGCAGTTCCACATTTCCCGGCTCTTCCTCTTCGCACACGGGAGCCATTCCACCCTCCTCTTGTTCTGCGTGCTGCTCTTTGAGTAAGGTTCCGAACTTCTCGAAGAAGCTTCCATCGAGCTCCTGGATTCTGCAAGAAATAACGGCATATTAGTAGGGGATTCCTTGCGTGCTGACGCATTGTGGGAGACCGGTTTCACGAACGTAATTGCGTTGACGTTAAGAAAAAGAGTTCCTTGACATCTGCAGTCGGTTCAGTGTGAAAGAAGGTTCTCTCGTATATAGGAAGACTAAAAACTTGCTGCAAAACTTTGTACGAGTAGGCCTACGTACGGGTTTTCTGTGTTTTGTTTACCTCAGTACACAGAATGAGCTCCAGCTCAAAATGGAGACATGTTGCCTCTCCGTCTGAAGGTTCGTTTCCATTGAACGTGTTTCGGTTGAATGTTGTATGACAGGTTCGGGCGAATTTAATTGAGCCCTTGTTGAAGACTACAAGGATGTTATCACATTTATCCAAAAGTTTCGCAATACGAAAAACTGATATGTGGTGTGCAATGTATAGGCTACAGAATGTTGTTGTGTAAGGTTTAGACTACATAAGTAACTTTTTTTGCACAATCTATGTCTGCTTCTAGACTAAATCATTCACTAGCCCATGAAGGAAGATTTCGTTATTCTTGGTACGTAAATTCTCACCCAGTAAATCAAGCAGGACCCCTGCTTTTGGTCATTTCGTCACATTCCTTTCTGCTTTCTTAAACTTCTTGCGGCGTATCCTACACTGAAGCCACGAAAATAAGTCGAGCCGTCACGCTTCCCTCTCCAGCGCGGCGTTCACCCACTATGTTCCCTCCAGTCATATAGTCAATTGTCCGTACAGGAACGTTGGTAGTGATAACATTCGCTAGCAACAAGCGCTTTGGGCTGGCTGCCACAGGACAGTGGGGGATCCAGGGGCGTACAACGGTACACAGAAAGAGGCGAGCCTCGAACGCCATATTTCTACCATGCGGGGCACTTTTCAGTGGCCTCGGAATAGAGCAAAATGGAAAGTGGGGGGAAGGGTATAAAGCAAGGCCATTTTCATCTCCTAATTGTCTGATGCAAAACACTGATTAACGTAAGACCTATTACAACGGAGTTTACTGTAATAGTCATAAATAATTTTATTTAACAACAGTGTTAACCGTAGGGGAAGAATACTCTTTTTAATTTTGACGTGTGAAGTTGACAAAATTGAGATTCCTTGTAAATCATCACAGTCAGTCTTGTTTCCACTTTTATAAGTAGGGTCTATACCATTTTGTAAATTTCTGTAATATTTACTTATCCAAAATAAATATTACACATTCATGAATCTTTCGGCCCAGCGTCCTTCCTTGTTCTTGAAGCTCTAATTAATTCGATACCAGAAACTTTCAATTTTACGTTAGCAGTTCCAGCTTCTTTGAATCTCGACTCTCGGTATGACGGTTTGTCCCACTGCACACGCTGCTGAAGAGTGTGTCAAAGAAGTCTGCGCTTAATGTTATGTACCAATTTTTGTGCAATGAACTTTCTTGAAGCAGCTGATAAAAATTTTATTTGGATTTCATGTAGAAGTTACAGTTGGCTTACAGGAAACAACACATAATTAGACTACTTTTAGTGTGGAAGTTACATGCCTGTTAAATTACGTTAATTTATTCATTTTAACTCACATGTATGTTTAAATTATATGAGTACTCGTCTATGTTATGACACCTTGTGTCCCACATTTGGCTACTGAAGTGCTGGAGTGAGCTTCTGCCTCCATTTATACGTTCACTGTATGCACTGGGTGAAAAAGAACACACCATAACAAAATTGCTTGGTGGTGTTTTTTTGTGGTTTGCAAATAACTCAAGGAAGAAGATAAAAATTACTTATTAGAGAAATTTTTAACACATCTACGTTCGAATGAAAGACGATTCACAATGGTAAACACAAAAGGGTAACGCGAGAGCAGGTTTCTATACAGACGTCATGAAATGCTAATACCTTAATATAGACCATTTATAGAATCGTTACGAAATGCATAGTGACGTCAAAACATCTTCTTGAAACAAAGCGTCTAATACATTTATCGCTGTGTGATGCAGACATTACGACCCAGCTGCACGTACACTGAACCTTTACTGACAAGGTAACTGGGGCGCCGTCACAGCGGCCCCAGACAGAGAGTCCAACCCGGTTACTCCCGCTAAGTACTGTAGCGGGATATTTGACGAAGTGTTGAGCAACGTTTTATTAAAATCAAAAGCTAGTCCGCTTAGGCGTACAGAAGCGGAACGACGCATGGATTTTATGTCGTGTCCCTTTTTTCCTGTATCTGAGCACGGCAGCTTTATCGCACATAAAAGCCTGCATCCACCGGAATATCTCATGACAGCTGCCATGGTCAGGGACGCGATAAAAGGGGCATCTTGTAGATTCAAGGCAGAAATTACTCACTACACATTAGACGGATATCTCTTATTTTTAATAGACCCGTATAATTCTGTTAGCGTCTTCAGTATTGTCAACAAAACACACATAATGATACTCAAAATTTTGTACCCTCTTCACGTCTGGATTCGTCTGGCTCAGGATGGGATAGGCGTACACTGTCTGACTCCGGAAACTTTGTCTTCTGTAAAAGTCTGGGGATTTCTGCTGAATGATTGTTAGCTTCTAACGAACGACTGCACAGTGGAGTTGATTACACATGTATATGAAATACTCCATTTGCGCGTCCACTTATACTGTAACTCTGTTGGCTTAGATTAACTCTTGCCATTTCACTTCTTGCAGGTCTGGTGTAAGAAAATAAGTTATTGGGATGAATGTCATTTATGACCACGTAAGAAGGTGGTACGGAGTCACGGGTGGATTTTAATATGTTATTCCAGCCTGCAGATCTGCTTTTTAGGGGAAGAATTTAGGGATTCAGCCCTTCGCCTTAAATATCTTGGATAACATTAAATAAACTGAATCAAAAGTACATTTCCACTCCGCCAACACAACATTATAATTAAAAAACCCTTCCTGTTTACAATGCTAGCTACAGGTTTCGTCTTTTTAGTAAAATCCTCCTCAGGCTAACCACTGTAAAAACTTAAAGGTATAAAGTTAACTTTCGTTAACTTTGTACGTCATACTTGTTTGTTGTAACAGACTCTTGGAAGGTGTTAGATCTCATCGCCACTCTGTTTTGATATATGACAAATTGTTATTTTTATATCTTTACATTTTTACCGTGGTTAGCCTGAGGATGGCTTTACCAAAGAAGCCGAATCCTGTAGCTGGTATCGTACACAGGAAGGATTGTTCACTAATAAAGTTGTGATGACGGAGTGGAAAAGTACTCTTGATTTAATTAGGAAGCTCAAAGGGTGCGACATAACAAGATCATTAAACAAGCTTTAATTAGTTTTGGAAAATATTGTTAGTAACACCTCGTAACGAACATACTTTTTGCAGCATAAGCGATTTGTGAATTTATGCAATAAAGTGTTTTATTTTATTTATTTATAGTGCACGTAATAACAGTATCAGCAGTTCACTCTGTATGACGACGAATGGTATGGAACGAATGGGAAGGGAGCGATAGTGCTGCAATTTGAGGCAGTATCCCGTCTTTTTTTATTATAGGGACTGAACAGAAGTACGGAAACCTCGGGATAGTTGACGTTACTTCCGAGATTCGAAGCGGACACCACCTGAATGTCGGTCAGAAACGTTATCGCCTGAGTCAACTTGTGTTCGGAAATCATGAACGAAGGCCCACGTAACGTTAAGTACACGCACCTGTATATCTTACGAATTTTCCTACTTTGCACTTGTTGCAAGGGGAGCATGGTTAGCGTAGTTGGTACGGTGCCTACGCTGTGGGCTGGACGACCCTGGTTTCTACTTCGGCAGGGGAAATTTTTCTCTTCTCCGAAACGTCCGGATCCGCTCCGGAACCCATCCAGCCTCATATTCAGTGGGTGCCGGGGTTAAAGCGCCCAGAGTGTGAAACTGACCACTCACCTTCATCTAACGCACAGGGACAACTATAAATGTGTTGACTTCAGGTCTACGTACTTGTCCCAAGGCCACACATGCATAATACAGTTAAGTTGACTGTTTCGGTACATATATTCCTAATACAAGGAAATCCCCAGCAGGATGAGTGATGAGCAAAGCGTTTAAAGAAACTGGTCAAACCGCTTTAATCTTGGCTATGGCAGCCGTCATGCCTGTTCCAGAACACAGCTGGCTTTGTATTGACTGCTCTGAAACCACTTCACCGCAGAACGGCAACACAGCTGACCGAGTGATGACGTAAGCGAGTTTCCTTACCTTGTCTGTTGCCATGACGATAGCTCTCAACATTGAATCATATGACACATGCCTTTTAGTGTGGCTGCCAGAAAAGATGCCATTCTCATAAACTACGGTGGTATGCAGTACTCGGTTAGAATGAGGGGAAACCCAGAAAGGAAATGTCAATGCATCTGGGTAATACAGAGGTCGACGTTAGACATCTCTTCGCTTGTTCCTGTAGCGGTCTGTAACGTGCAGTCTTGTGCCGCTCAAACACTGGCGGATCGCGGGTTTGAATTCGTTTTGGGACACACATCTATATCGATATTTATCTGTGTCGACATATGATGCCGCGACTTTATAATTTCGGGTACAATGTGTCCTAGCCTTGTCTTAATAAGACTTTATAAACCTCTGCAACAGAGAGGGCCAAAGCTGCAATCGTGCTGGGACACTAAGAACAACACGAAGGGAGTGACAGTCGGAATTAGGAAGTATACTGATTCATAGTGGCAACTGGTCCCTCATCCCAGATCTTCTGAAGTTGTTTTCTTTCTTTTTGCTCATAACTGACGTTTATTTTCTGTATGACTTCGAACTGAAATTCAAAATTGTCAATATGAGTATAATTTTGTATCCCATTAGATCATTCTCTCTTCTTCCACCTTAAAATAGCAATCCAAGTAAATGGATTTTAAATCCATCTCCTTCCAAATTCACGACCCGGCAACTTTACTCCCGGGAAAGAACCCCGGCGCTCACTGAGTAGGACGCTGGCTGATCCGCAGCGCCAGTCTGGACGTTTTTGGAGAAGAGAAAAATCTCCTGCCCCTGCCGGCCTTTGAACCCCGGATCTTCCAGCCTGTAGCCTAATCACTATGCAGACTCCCCGTCTCGGCTTCGTGAATCTGGTTGCTGTCTCGAGCAACATGAGTGCAGTCCACGTCCTAGTATCAAAATGCTATAAGGTACAGTTTAACCTTTTAAAGCCTAGCGGTAACTTTACATACGACCAGGTTTAACATTAAAAAATTCTACGTGGTGCCCACATTGCGTTTATGTGTTTTGTACGGATCTCAGAACAAACAGCAACTTTTGCCTTATAAAATATTAAAGAGATTGATTTTTATAACCGAAGTGGAGAGTATTTACAGCGCGGTACGCACTGAGTCCTTATATAAAACAGATAAGCGTCGTCTTTAAAGGGTCAATAATATTCCTCCAGCTACGCCTGAGTCCATAAAGTGCGCTATTTCCTTCTGGTTTTCCAACCAAAACTGTGTACGTCATGCTTATAGTTGGAACATAATCAGCTTTCCAATTTGTCAATGTGATAAAGAAAACTGCTTTTTCATTTCGCATTCGCCGGCGTGATAAGTTGCGTAATTACGGAAATTTGCTTATGGACCTCCGTAAAAGGCTGAATACAGTTTGGTAATCGATGTGCAAACAACGTGCAAGATTGTTGTCGATGAAACGCATAGCGAAGTGACGAGACCCAGAAATATGCATGAGTAATAGCTCGGAGCAGGCAGCAGCGTTGTGTTCAATGTACAGCTGCATGCTAGTCATACAGCATCAGCACAAACCACCTGTCCGGGCGTACAGTGTTTGAAGTAGTATCATAACCAACTAAAAATCTTAAAGTTTTTTTTTTTTTAATTTATTTACTGTCCACTACACTGTTCCAGAAAACGAACTGCTCTGCCTTCCAATCTTTAAACCTCGTAGCGAACGAAGCAAACAGAATCTGGTTTTCGAGGCAACCGTAGATCGTAGGTTTCCACAGATGTTGTTAATACGTTGTAGTCATTTTCTTAAGTGTTCTGTGTACGAAATGCAACGGTGTCTGAAGTCTTCCCACCTTACCTCCGCTGACAGACTAATGAGCAAATTAACTACCTGTCTTGGCGCTTTCGCGGTGACAAAATTCAATAAAGTCTTCTCGGGCAACTAGCCGCGTTAAAGTGCAGAAGTCTTCCAACGTTTCTGGGAATGACTCTGTCCTCATATTCAAGGTGCTACCTCTGACGATGGGGACAGAGTCAGTTCCAGAAACGTTGAAAGAATTCTACACTTTAACGCGGCTGGTTGCGCCAGAAGATTTTATTGAAATTAACTACCTGCTTACTTAATAAATTCTATTGTAACAATACCCAGTTTTAACAATTCTAGTGTCAATATACGTCATTGGACATGATTCTAATTCGATAAGATAAAGCTCACATCAATATCTTCCCATTCTCAGTCTCATATGCAACTGTTTGTCCCATTTCAGACCGCCATGACTACCCTAAAAAGATCAGGCGAAGTGTATAAATTAGAAAGTTTCTCACTAATGTCACTTCTCTTAGGCCTAAATATTTCTCCGAGGATTAATTTTTAAATCGTATTCGGTAAAACAAGTTTAAAATTATATATTTAAAAGTGCGTTTCTACAGAAATGCTATGAAGTCAACCTTACAGGATATCAAGCGACTTTTATCTTCGTGTAAAACGTAAGCCTCGGAAACCGACCAGTAGAAGAGGTGGTTTACGGTTCATGTGCGAAACAGCTGATTATCCTCTGTTTGATAAATGACGGTAGTCAACAATCGGAACGACCAACAAGTGACGAAATGTTTAAAAACAGAAATTACATAACGCCTGCACTCTATTTGCACAACATCTGCAAAGCAGTAGGCCTATAGTGAAGCAACAGAAAGAAGTGTTACG
>BLKM01001554.1:0-70015 GCA_013340265.1 Coptotermes formosanus
GCGGTACACAACATGACCCATAAATATAAACTGCTAACTGCAATAAGCCGATCCCAGTGGCCGCGCGGTCTAAGGCGTGGGTCTGCGGCCGAACGCTTGCTTGGGATCGTGGGTTCGAATCCCACCGGGGGGCACGGACGTTTGTCTCCTGTACAGTGTTTGTGTTGTCAGGTAGGTGTGTCTGCGACAGGCCGATCCCTCGTCCAGAGGAGTCCTATCGACTGTGGTGTGTGTGTGAGTGTGATCAAGTGAAAATAAACAACCTCGACACCTGCTGTGTGTAGATAGAAGAGGTCAGGACTATGTACGTAACTACAATAATCAGTCAGTCACAATAACACAACTAATGGGACACCCCCNCGGCCGTTTCCCCATGCTTTATCATTGTAACTACCTCGGTTACACCGGTCTCTTGTATATCGGGTCTTCGGTCACATCGGATTATTCCGACATTCTCCAACAGTTTATTTTCTTCGGCTATACCGTTTTTGGCAAGATAATGGCAATTTCACAAATGTTACAGAGTGTTCGAGCGCAGGGTGCTCACCCGTCAGAGCGACACGAAGACTGCAAATGTAATTTGATAGCGTTTTGTATCCGGAGACGCCGTGGAGACTTGTAAATCTTGCACTTTATTTAGCTTTGGTAAGGACAAGGTCCAACAATTAGCGGTTATAGTGCATAAGCCAGGGCAGTCTGTATCTGTTTCTGTTATTCATGCAGCAGCGAGAAAGTACTGTAATTGTCATATGTGAGCATCTTTATGGCACTTGGGGCAGAGTGCCTGTCATAAATCAATTACGGCTTGACTTCGTCATATTTACTTGTAACATTTTAGGTAGCGATTTTGTAAGACTCTTACGTACCGTTTGTACACAGAATTCATTTTTCGGCAAACAATTTATATGTGTCAGTACGGGCCAACCAAAACGTGCGAATATGTAAAAAGGTAAAGCTACCCCATTACAGGCCTGGACAGACCCAGAGGGTTCCTGGAGGTAGAGACTGCCACATTTGAAGACAATCGCCACATGAAGGTGGCAAGCTTGTAGCCATACGCACCGGCCGCCTTTACCCCACGAAACATTCCTGGTACTCTTTCTGTTAGAGGCTGAGTAGACCCCAGCGCCACAGTGCGTCCGGAAGGATTATGTCAATGAAAGATTCCAATGACACCATTGGGAATTGAACCCGAGGCTTTCCGGTTTGCAGCGCAGTGCCTCAACCAACTGCGCCACACGAATACGTACAGTATTTAAAAATTTTGGCCGATCCTAGTGGCCGCGCTGTGTAAGGCATGAGTCTGGTGCCGTTCGCTTGGTGGGAGTGAGTTCGAATCCCGCCGGGGGCATGGATATCTGTCTCTTGTGAGTGTTGTGTGTTGTCACATAGGGGCTTTGCTTCGGGCCGGTCACTCGTCGAGAGTAGTCCTACAAGGGTGTGGTGCGTCTAAGTGTGATCGTGAAGCCACGGTAATGAGGGGGCCCTTGTCCACGAGGGGCTGTTGCGCCACTGGAGGGGATTTAAAAATGCTGAGTATGTTGTACAATACAATAGGTGCGTAAAGGAGGGGAGCATTCAGCCAACCTGGTGTTTGGTGCTTCCATATGTTACATCAAGTGTTCACGAATGTAGTAATGTGTGTTTTTGTGTGTGCAAAATGTAGCTGTTCATGTCCGTATGCAATAAAACTGGAAACAAGCGTAACTTAAGTGGTATGAATTTAAATGTTTTGTTAAAGAGTAATTTGACCGAACTTCTGATATAACTGACTTCGGTTATAACGGCTATCTTTTGGACTCCCTTTGGGATCCCTTATAACCGAGGTTGACTGTAGTCCTCAGCTTTTCGATTTCCAAGAAATTCCGTGCACTCTTCCTTAAAATCATTCATATTTTCTTTTCAGTATCGCTCAAAGTGTTGTGAACGTCCGGATCCTGTATAACCTGTCCTATCTCTGGGCCAATAAAGATTCACTCTTCACTTGAACGTCACTCATTTCAGGCAACTTGTTTCTCAGATACGTGAAAAATTTTATATCTGCCTCCAAATCTTTAACAAAGCTCTTCGTGAACCCTATTTTAGTGTGCAGAGGAGGGAGATAGATATCTCGAGGATTCATGAAGAAATGTCCACTTTTCCTGGAGTGAAAGTATGTCGCTGAAGCCAGTCTTTACGTACATAGTGATGTTTCTTGTCGCGACTGTCCAATTCGCATAAGCAGCAACAGTATTTAATGTAACTTTGCTGCATACCAAGTAACATTCTCAGAACCTTCAAATCTCCACATATCTTCCACTTAAAACTGTCATAGTCAATGCAATATGCATACATTCATGAGACTCCTTCATGTGAACAGAGTGTGCTAGAGGAACAGAAAGATAAATGTTGCCATTGCGAAGAAGCCCTGCCTTTAAACTGACTTTCGATGAGTCAATAAAAAGCTGCAAATCTTCTGGGTTATAAACATGACCCATTGCTCCAAACAAACCGCCTGCATCGTTAAAATACACAACATCTTCCGAGGAAAGAAAAACTTTTCAAAATGAGGCAATTGTCTCCTAAAAGAAGTGACTTTAACGCCTTTCTGTAGCAGATTAAAACCTTGCAGTCTTGAAGCCAACAACTCTGTGTTTGTGGAACTTCTAAGCCGCTAACAAGAATATGAAACTCTTGTTGTGTGATGAGGTCACGTTAAGTTTGTGGAAAAAGTCTGCATCCTGTCACGCTGTAACGGTTGTAGCTCCACGCCTTTTGTCTGAGAAACTCTCCTCGTCTTCATTATCAATGGTCCAATCACTTGAGGGCTTTGGAAGGGGGAAATTATGCTGAGAGACTGGCCGTAGTACCAAGAGCAAATTCGGGTACCGGATACCATGCTTGGATTTTGCAGATCAGGAAGAGTCTGTGATGTGATTTCTTTGCTGACGCAATACCATTCCTACTGCAAAAGCCATTGGTGGTCACGGAACCGTGTAGCCACTTTCTTAAGTTACTGACACGTGTACCACAACAGAGATGAGGGACACAAGGCTTGCCCTGGTCCCCGACTTTGCAGACAAAGTGTAATTCGTAGCCCTTTTTAACTAAAGGAATATGAATGTGTATTTGAGCTTTAACTGTAAATTCTCCGTATACGTAACAAAAGGTATGGGGATTGTTCACAAGTATTCAAGACATTTTGAAGATCAGTTGCAACAAGTATCATCGCTTACACTCACACAAACAATGAACAAAGAACACTGACCACTGCCATTACATGTCATCAACTGATTCAGAAAACGTGAAAGAAATGTATTATTTGAAGGATGGCAGCACAAGGTAGAGTGTGAAGGTGGTGTTAACATGTGGGAAAGCTAGATAGCAGCACCATATAGTTGAGGGGTGTTGTTAAAAAGTACAAATTAAAGATGAGCTTCGAAGTTCGCGAACTCTTTTCTGTCATATAGAACACACTTCTTTGGAAAATTTAAGAAATATAATGGTTCAGTTCCTCAGTGAAAGGTACATGATAGAGAAAAACTAAATCATATTTAGCCATGTCGTGAAAAAATAAAGAAAAATTACGTATATTTATTGGGGGGGGGGGGCAAATCCTGCGTTGTACGGTGTGATCATGATTATTATTTTTATCTTGCTATAACTGTAGAACTCATTCACGCAGGGACTTATAATATTTACAGTAAGTCGTTAATGGTATAATTCAACAGTACTCTATATATCCATATTTATAGTCTATAGCTATATATACACTCCATATTTCTCTTCACAAATAATAGAGTTGTGTACCAAAATTTGAATACGAAGGTCTAATTCAGCCTCCAGTTTCGAACTCAAATTACATACGTCTAGCATTTCAGGGGTTTTCATGTGCACACATGGACAGACGCAAGGAACACTGCATTGACGTCCAAAGGCAGATCGTGGATATCACATTTCTATAGTGCCGGAAGCATGGAAGGTCTGCTTTGGTGGACTTGATGAAAAATTAGTTACTTTAAGGACTGCTGTCTCATAGTGATGCTATCAGCGGACCTAAGATAGAAAGTTTTCTAATACTTGCAAACCTATGCGTAGGCTATTAAACGTTTCGCAAAATAATGCTAATAAATTTTCCATTACCACAAGGCCTTCTTCAATCAGTCAAGAGCAAATGCTTCACATGTAACTAATTTCAGTAGATCTGTGACGATTTATGGTGCCTAAAACATATAACATTTTTTCCTTCCACTTGACATTCTAGCCTTTCTCTAAACAATAAGCAAAACTCCCAGTTTTCGGCCACATTCATGCATATTGAAGCCCAGTTTATATATTGAACATCTTCCGCTCACCCATAATACATATAAACTGGATTACTATCCAAAATTTCCACTTTGTATTCCTCCATAATCTGATATCTTCCTGGAAAATTGAACCCAAGAATGACTAGTCATTGAAATTTGCATTAAGAAACTAACCCTCGAAACTTGCCGAAAATTGGGTGTAGAAGAACAGAAGAGCAAATCACAGAGTTTGATGAACGCTTATACCAATATATATAAAAAATATACAATGCCCAAACTTAGTAGGTGATGGAACGCAACTTGTGAAAGCTGCTCACGTATGGGTCACATAGGAAGGGTTTGGTGCTAGTGATTATATAAATGTCTGTGTACGGAAACTGCCTGTCACTTCACGGTCTTGGATTGAAATGTTCCACTAAACAAGGTGAAAATCTAACGACTGCTTACGAGTGGTAACAATGTACATAAAAAGTACCTTATTACAACCAACTAAACTGAAAATACCAATGTTTGATTTTATAAGTAAACATTACTTCTCCGAAATGTTTCGACATTTCGTAGATCATCATCAGAGAGACGTAACGCATAGCCTACATACACGTATCGTCTAGCTACTTACAAAACCCCACATGGAAAATTACAGTGATTAACTAGTGAAAGGTAAACCTATCCCTTTACAGGCATAGAGAGGCACTTAGGGCCCAAAGTTTTGAAGCTCCCAGAATTTCTAGACAATCGGCACATAAATGTGGTAAGGTTCTCGGCCCTACGCACCGGCCACCTTCACCCTTCAAGGAGATATTCCTGGTACTATTTTTGTTAGAGGTTGACTCGACCCCAGGGTCACAGACAGGTCGGAAGGATTAAATCAATCTGCATTCGAACCAGCAGCCATCCGGCTTGTAGCGCAGTAGTCTAACTCAACCAACGGCCCCACCGAATACTTCTTTTTCATTTGTTGCCAAATTGAACGAAAGAAACTGAACATTATCGAACGGTCTGCATTTTGTTATCTTGTTACTAATTAATATCTTTGAATTAAATTGACCACGTAGGCAGTGTATTAATATTTCCAAAGCTTCCCATGTTATACATAGATTTGTTTATAACTGTAATCTCAGTGTTTGCCTCTAAAGGTGAGTGCTTGCTTCCAGTACACCGGTGTGCCAGATCTGCTTACAATGAAAGCTGTTTCATTCCTTTTGGTCGCTTTGGTTGCGCTCACAGCTCAGGTAAATAAACACAAGTTATTCCGAAAAGAAAATCGAATGGTTTTTGAAGTGTCACTAATATATTGAATCAGAGGCGTGATCAGCTCTGTTTTAGTGAAGTGTTATCGCAACAGTGGCGACATATTGGCACCAGGTGTTAATTTCGGCACCGTCTGAAATATCGGCTGCCAACCGGCATAAATGTTTTTAGTGTGCGACAGAATATTTTTAGAAAGGAACATGCACATTATACGGAAAATCAGAATGTACAATAACACATCTTATGAGATATGGGTATATTCATGGACTCATAACCCTGAAGAAAAACGCTGCACCTTCCTTCGAAACGTCGGCTTGAAATTACCCAAAAATCAACCGATAAAACCTGATTCCTCTGTAAGCAGACAGCTGTTTCCTCTGGCATTATGTAACACAGCAGCTACTGTTGTTCCTTTATAGTACATACCGCATGGACGCAGCGTTTTTTTTTCTATTGCACTACACGCCATCATAGCTACGCACACTCACGCACTTCTCTCCCGTCACTGTTTCACCATTCCACGAATAGTCACGGCTCCTACAATAAAGTAGCGCCAGACCGCTACAACAGAATTGTGGCTTATAAAATCTGCCAGCTTTGTGTCATTTCCAGTGGGTAGTGCCGCAACAGTCCAGCCATATCTGATATAATGAAAGCCGGTACTTTGATTTGTCAATGAAGCGCACGCGCATGCGGGCCCACGCTTCATCGACAAATTAAGGCACATTCCGCTCCCCTGGAATTTTATTAAATTCGGCACACAAAGCCAGCATGACAAAAGAAACAATTTTCGAAGAAAAACTACAAGCTTCTGTCTTTTTTAGGAGGCAAAGAAGTCATTTCCTTCACTTCAGTGGAACGGTGGTGCAATAAACGTCATACCGGAGTGTTTGCCACTGACAAATACTGAAATATAAGGCGCAGTCTCAAACCCAAATGTGTGCAATTTGCGTCGCTTTCGAAACCACTACAACTGCCTTCCGCCCAAATCGCGGCCACCTATCCTGTAGCTCGCGGACAGCTTATTGGTCGCCACACAGCTTTATGTTGCCCGCTAACACATTTCACGCTATGAAACGTATTTTAACCCCTTACCAGGGAAAGCTGAGACAGAAAGCAGAAGACATTTTCAAAACTCGTCAGCTGTTTATTTGAGGAGGCACACACGATATTAGCAATTTTTCGTAAAAAATATACAAAAATATCGACACCGTAGACTGGGTTGCAAAATACATACTTTAAATAAATTTTTTCTTATGTTTTGAATACCATCCTTGTACAAGATCTACAGACGAACACACACGTAATATTGTACATCTTATTATATGTTATTTATTATAACTTATGCACATTCAATTTCTCTTTGCGCTTATGCAGAGCAAATTATTTCGAAGTTGCATGCATCACATGAACAACTGAGCAGGATTCGTCTAAATCACGTGTAGCAAGTGATACTTCATGGTGTATATCAGACGGTACTTCCGGATGGAGAGTTTAGTAATATGTCTTACTTCTCTTAGTAAAGTCACTGTAAAGGAAATCTCGTTCAAAACCTTTTCGTAATGGCCAGAACTGAAGCATGTGAATTTGAGTAAAAATGAACAGGCAAATATAAAATAAACCATTCATAATAACTTCATGCTAAATATTCCAAAATTATTGTCCATGTGTTTTATTGTGAAATACTCACACATCGCACACAGCATAGTATCCAGGGCTTGCACTGTGCCTTACAACACGCAGACTATTTAACCACGTGTTGCACTGTGCAGTGGGACACACGGACAGTATCATCCAGGTGTTGCACTGTGTAGCACAAAACACACCGTGTTCACTTTGAACATGAAATGCCTATTAGGACCATTGCAAATCCCTCCGCATTGATACACGTTAAAACTCCACAGCCGATAGGAGATTTTCCATGAAATCCAAACCTTGAAAGAACTTAGGATTCCTGCAGAACAACAACGTGAAAAATGCAACACTCTAAGCTTTGCAATACGAAAGGGGTTCTAAAACAAAAGAAGCAATGTACGTACAACCGCGTTCGCTTAGATATTTTCGCCTTGGAGAAACTAATGTATTACTCATATTTTGTGTGTTTGTAGCCTTACTTTTCCGACACGTAAAGCGCACGATTGTATTTTGTTTTCATCTGTGCCGCCTTAGACTCTACCGTTTTTTCCACGTTATATCATAAAAGGCACGATGTCGAAAAAATTTATTAAACATAAAATGGGTGTTTTGATTTTCTGTACAACGTTTGTTGAATTTTACCGACGCCTATATTCCTACAGATCCCAGTTCAACAGTTGCTCCGAAAAAACACATACCAGTTCTTCTACCCGAAATAATTTCCTGAATCCATTAAGAAAAATGGATGAGATATATATTTCGTATTTTAATGTAATACCTTAATAAAATATGGTTTGCCTATATATACAATAAAATAGCTACCTATTCCTTAGCATGTGGCATATCAAATACACTGGCACCTCTGTTATACGGCACTTAAGGTACCGGAAGATTGCCTCGTGTAACTCAGGGTGTTGTGCAACTGAATGTGTCACCTTTATTTAAGCACAAGTGAAGAATCAGTCACAAAATTTGTATAAAATATCAAGGATAATCCCTAGAAATCTCAATAAGTCAATTAAAAGAACACAAATTGTTTAGAAGAGTTATTGCACAATCATTTTTAAAAGACATAATGAAATAAAATGCAGTACCTTTAAAACACAACTGCTGCGTTTACACAAATTTGTCACTTAGCTAGAAAACTGTCGAAGGTTGTGTTTCCTTCTAGTCTCACCAGTCTTGTGTATCAGCCGCTGTATCTGCGACACACGCCCTCCATCCTCTTTACGCATTTGTCAAAGGCACAGGTAGCCTTTTAAAGTTGCCAAGGAAGAAATGGCGTCACTGAAGTACGGACGAGCGGATTTCTCGTCTGTCTCTTCGTCACTGTGCTCAGAATCACTGCGATCTGAGGGTCCGTTTACTTCGGCTATAATTTCTGAGTCAGTTCTCGGCGCAGAGAAAGGATGATATGTAAGTGATTAAATCTTATTCAAGCGGACTGAAAATTCAGGTAGTAGAGCTGAGTATGTCCTGTAAGTGAACGACGTAAGCTGAATATATTCTACTACAGTGTCTTATGGAGTTTCGCCGGAACCATCCGAAAACGTCGTACAACAGGATGTGTCGTACAACTGGATGTCGTACATCCGAGATTCCACTGTAGTGTATATGTTTTAGCCTACCTAATATGGGCCGGGCTTTCCGACTAATTTCCAGGTCTCTTCGGCGACGTGAGGTCTCACCATCAGGGTAACAGGGCCTACATACCCCAGCGCACACACGAACACTTCACCTTCATCAATTAACAACACTTTACGAAGTTTAAAATTGTGGTTTTCTCACTGTGTGATTGGTTTCTGTCAACGACACTGAAATAACTTCCATAATATATTTCTAGTTATAATTTAGCAGTAACTGTCTGAAGTTTAAGCAAAGTGATGCGAAATTACGTCGGCTGGGCTCAAAGTTCCAAACAAGAGTGACGCTGATGATCAGTGTCAACATGGATCAGTCCTCAGGAAACAAACTCCCTCCGACTGACCTACCCCAATCTAACCGGCTAACATATGATTTTTTATTATCCCCACTGGCCGAAACTTAACCTTTCAAATTGTTTAACCTAATGGGCCGAAACAAATAACGCACAATAAATCCATGACTCTCCTCCAGGATCCCCAATCTGCTACATTGTATTCTTAGATAGGGTGCCTCTTGTAGCCTCCCACTGTAAGAGTTCTTGCTGCAAAACTGTCAAATCTCAAGTTTTACTAAGGCGTGCCTATTTAGGCCTTATAAGCTTTACTGACAGCTAACATATAGGAGAGCCCTGCTTCCAGATCTGAGCTCGAACGGCGGCTAATGGACTCTGATCCCACTTTTCTACCTCCTAACTCTCCATTCGTTCTAATTAATTTTGAAAAAAATGTCTAATTAACTAAATAGTCCTTCCTGGATTCTAACCTGGCAAACAAATACAGTGTTCTCATGCTATACCCTGTAGGATCATTCCTCGACTCCGACGACTCACGGAGACGTCCAAACGTCAACTTCCGAGTGATGATTGAGGTTTGGGTGTAAGATGCAGGTCCTACAATTGTAAATGCTTTTCCTATACCTGTTTTAGATCTTGGTGGTGGATGGTAAAGTTGAACCACAACATCCTCCGCCAACGCCAGGTACAGTGTGAGTATAAGTCTCTTCTTTTAAGAAAATATGAATAGAAATCACAGCTGCTTTGCAAAGCTGGGACTTTCCTTTCAACTGCTAACATGTTCCTATGAAACAGAGAGCGTGATACCTAAAAGTGCATTCCCTTAAACACAAGGAGAGTTAAAAAGAATGAAAAATTTCGTATTTGTATTAGGAAATAAATATCACAGTAAAATTACTTCTTATATATCAAGTGTTAGGAAAACCTAAGATAGTACGTATATATACATTTCAGAGATTCCCTGATAACAAACACACGTTATTTTATTTTCACTGATTAACGAATTTCTTGGAAAACTTTTTGAAAGACCACAAAATTGAGAGTTACTTTAACTACAGGTATATACAGAGGTAGCTTCGTTGTGCATTGTATGGTTACTTTGCTGCACAAATAAGAAAAGGATATCTTACTTCTGAATTACCCTCAAGCATTTTATGTGGAAGAAAAATGTAAACAATCCATCCATGTTGCTGGACGCACAAACCGAAACGTCACACTAAGTCTGTTGGCTAATGGGACAAGATGAAATGCTCCAGCAGCGTGTTGTTAAGTAAGAGATATTAAACACGTGACACTGCATTTGGTCAAGTGATGACAGAGCGAGTGTTGTTAATGTAGTGCAGCATCAGGCTGTTGCAGATGTAATAATCAACTGGAATATCTTGTTTCAGGCCTTTCCGTCGTCGTTGAACTCTGCACCACAGCACTGGGTGATGTAACACACAAACAAACATGTAATGTAATTACCCAACAATATAAAGAAAAATAAACACAAGAACACACATCCTTATGTTTATTAGTAAAACCAGCAGCAGTGTGAGTGCTTATATATCACGAGCGCGCAAACAGTGTCACGGAGTACTGTGTGTTGAAAAATTCAATATTAAATCGCCAGGTTCGTAGCGCAGTTAGTGATGATTAATGTTCACAGTTATGAAAAATAGCGGAGTTGGTCATACCACATTAAAATAAAAAGTATTATCTCCACGTGCTCAAAATTATATGGAACAGAAGAAAGGAAATCACTTATGTATTATGGATCCAGTAGTTTCTTGGACTTACCCATCCACTCAATACCCATATCTAATGTTGCTTAACTGTCGTTATTAAATGGCAGGCGGTGGTTTCAACGTACCAGTTAACAATTAGAAGTCATGAAGTGAAATTCCATACTCCACATCAACATAAATGTACACAGGATACTGTGGCAGTAACATACAAATTCGTACTCTCTGTGCACACTCATCCACTTGCTGACAACATAACATGACAGGAAATGGCCACCTACTCGGCACACACTAAAAACAACCAAATACACGAAGTGAATATTAATACAGGTTTTATTTAACACGTTCATTTACACTGGTCAGTAATTTTACTACTTGCTTGAACTTTCAAGTACTGTGATTATACAACACAGATAAATTCGAATACCGAACACTAGAGAAGCTACATCTACAGGAATAAATGCCTTTAAGATTTCCAAGTGTTGCAAATACTTACACACTATCAGCATTAACATATTTCAGACACTTCTAGAACATAGAGAAATTAAAATGGTGAATTAAGTGTGTGATTGCAACCGTTAAGTCAAAAACAGGGAAAGATTTACAGTTTCATTGGAATCAAAATTTTCAGTTAGAAATTTTAAACATCAATCCATTACAATATCTCAAAGAATCATCTACCAAGAAATTTATATTCAACATGACCCCTAATAATAAATTATGTTAAGAACAAAGTTCTCAAAAACAACTTAGTCAATGAACAAGATATGCAACTAAATTTGTCTTATTTGCAGAATCGGTGAAACTATTCCAGATATTCGACCTTTATATACATTGAAAATGCAGCGTCTCTGACAGTGATAATACAATAATATTGATGTATCTCAGTGCCTGATACTGTGGCCAATAATGATATCAACATAATGGGTCAAACTGGGTGAGTGACAGCTGAAACGTTTCGTAATAACAGAGTCTCTTACGTACACGATTTACAGACAAGAAAGAAATAGCATCAACTGCGAGTGGGCTCCTCTTATTCAATACTTAACTCAGATTCACTAAATATCCTCGTTATTACAAAGAAACATGAATCCTTCCATGTATTTTAATCGCTGTAGAAAAATCAGAGGGTAGTTTTAAAAAATAAGAAATATACAGCTATCTCATTACAGGCCTGGACATGCCATTAGTGGTCCAGGAGGTTCAGGCCCCAGAATTTCTAGACCATTGGCACATTAAGGTGACAATGTTGTGAGCCCTACTTTAATGCCGAGGTTACACTAGGGGATATCCCTGGTATGCATTTTTGGATTAAGAAAACAACCAATCCAAAATTATCCATCAACCAAACCTGAGATCGGTGTCGCAAAATACGTCGCTACCGCACTCTTAACTTCATACGTGGAACAGCTACCTGTCTGTTTTCTCAAGATGATTACCCTGATATTGAAAAGGACGGGTGTGACACGCAAGCTGCTTACAATACGGTATGTGTGCCAGCAATGTGACGCAGACACTAAACAATGCAAATTATAGGCATATTGTTGTTTTGTTTGAACACCGTGGTCACAAGGCATGCAAACACTTGTATTTAACGTGCAAGCGCTTTGAATCTAACTTCAAATATTAGTACCAGTAATATTGTATTTTAATGAGCGATTGATGGAAAGTCGAGGTACTTTAAATCTTCCCTTTATTTCATTATGTGTAAGAGTTGTACATGGGGAATTCTATGGCATTTTAACGGCTGTGCGAGTTGCAACTCTTGCTACACGGAAGCGCCGGACTTTGTCCCCTTGAGGGTACGCTCCTTATATGGTAATATCCTGTTTTCTGTGACTAGCTGTAACGTGTGGCCCGACGGTCGTACGAGGTGACGTCAGGATCACACGACAGGGTTCGGGGAGTTTATTTAAGCTCCCTGTAACAAGCGATGGCCCTCACTTTTGGTTTGACAACTTTTGGTTGATTTTGGTTTTAACTGTGCGACGTTGTAGACGGGTTAACCTGAGGAAACACTACCGGGAAGTGATACTATGATTGCCGTAGCAGTAATTATTTAAGGTAAGTTGAAGTAAGTGCTCAAAATTCCAAATTTGTGAAATTTGGTGTTATATTGAAAAGGCATTTTAAAGCGAGATTAATTGTGACGAAATTACGTAATAGTTTGTGGTAACATAAGAACCGCAACCATTCTAAGTATTGATTGAGTGTGATTCAGAGTGTGTAGCGTGTCGATAGCTATTTTGTAAAACGATAGGGGCAGCCGCGCTCGCACAGCACGTTAGCAGCCGCACACTGTGTACAGATAACTAGGAAGTGTAACTTACAAAGACAGTGTAGCAGGCAGTGTTAGTAAATTGCACGTAATCCACTCAGGCATTTGTGTAGCTAGCAAGAAGTTCTGATAACCCTGTACAGAAGTACCTTGTTACAAATATCGCTCATATTACCTCGAGCTGATGGAAGCCTACCTACTTCCTGATTCATTGCTTTCCGCTTATGCCAAGCTTCCTAGCTGGGGCCTAGTCCCCAGTACAATACAAAAATATGAACAATACAAATTTCATGACCAGCTGCAAATAATTAATTCTGGAATCACATTCAAATTTCTACAGAATGGGTTGAACAAGTTACTTCACTGCCATCTTTTTTTATCCTACATAAAATGATGCTGGTAAAGAACAAAATTTCTGTTTTTATTAGACTGCTCCACAATTACTGGTATTAATAAGTGTGCGTTTATAGGCTGATGGTACGACAAAGTTCCACGTATTGACAGATCAAGCAACTCTGTATTTTGTCGCACATGATATTTATGCATTTCTTAGTATTCTGCGAATTCCGGAAATTTCCCTAACAATACTAACCGTCTGGTCTTCAGGTGTGAGAAGTGTTGTGCCTTCTGTGATGTAGGAACTAAAATTTTTCATGTAATTGAAACATGTATTTCTTGTGCATAGTTGGACATGGGTTTTCAAAGTGTTAAATATATTTGAGAGACAAGCAGTCTTCCTATAAAGACTTGGACAAGATTTATTTAATTTTTAATTTAATATTGCACATCATCCGAGCAAGTGATATACATAAAAAAGTTTATTACCAACACATTGCTCTTGTTTACTGTATGAGTCGTAACCCCGAAGACTCATGCGAGGCTTCAATCATGTTAAGTGTGCAGGAGGGGTGACTCAGACGCGGGGCTGACTCCGGTAGGAGATTGCCATATTAGCTCTGTGCCACTGGGCTTGGGCCAACATCAGCAGTTTCGGAAGCTACCGGCAAGGAGAAAGAGAGATTAAGTGAAAGTGAAGCCTCCGAAGGAAAGAAGTCACAGCCGAATTGGGGTGAGGGGTTCCCCTGAGAGGGACATGTGATTGGGCACACCTTAACTAATGCCAGATGCCTACACACTTGCTACTCTGAATATTAACGTAATTGTCTCAGCTACTCGTCTCCTTATGCTAGAAGATTTTCTTACAGCCCATGACATTCCTGCAAGAAATCAACATTGCTGACTTTCCTCCGATTTCTGGTTATTGTGCTTATGTGAATATGGGTAACACACAAGACGGAAGGGCCATTATCACTCGAGACAAGATGCGGCTTGACAATCTGGAAATGTTGCCTTCTGGATGGGGAATAGCGGCTTGGTACGGATTTGTATGCTGTGTGAACATTTATGCACCTTCTGGCTCCTCTAGGCGGAGTGCGAGAGAAGAGTTCTTTAACACGGAGATACTGTACCTACTCCGTACGATACAGCAGAATTTTATCCTTGGCGGCAACTTTAACTGTTTCTTGAACTCCTTGGATGGTACTGGTGACCGGAATTTTAGCCCGGGTTTAGAAAATCTAGTTAAAAAACGGTTTCAGTGACTCCTGGACTAACACCCCCGCGCGGCAGATTTTTACATTTTATGCGCCACAAAATGCCTCGCAGAATGATCGGTTATATATGTCGCCTTCGATTCTTAGTTAGAAAAGGGGGTCGGAAATACTACCGGCTGCATTTACCGATCGCCATGCTGTGGTGTTACGCATCAGTCTCGTTGTTCCCCACACACCCAGAGGAAAAATTTATGGAAACTAAATAATAAACTCCTCTCTGGGGAAGAGATAGAGGCAGGATTCGTACAAGAATAGAATCGATGGAGGATTACCCAACATCGATACGAAAACATTACGCACTGTTGGAAAATACGCGAAAAGACGTATTCGTGCCTTCTTTAAAGCAGAAGGCACAAGCAGAGTGAGGGATGACCGGCTTCAGGAAAATTTCCTGTATACCTGCATATATGACGTATTGAGAGCACCGCAGCCAATACACGATAAGACAAACTGAAACAGCTCAAAGCCAAAATTACAAGGGTTCACTCCAAGAGGGTACAGGCCTTACAAACAGATATGGAAGATTCAAATCGCATTTATGTTGAACGGTCGTCGATGTATCACCTTCTACAGACACGCAGTCGACGGCAAAGGCGCGTTATCACGAAGATTATAGATACTCATGGGACCTTCCGTAACACACACATTGACATCACGAAGGCCTTTGTCCAATTTTTTACAAGGCAATGTGATACCATACTGGCAGAGGAACGATGTGTTAGTGAGCTGGGAAAAGAGATCCTTGGTTTGGTCCTGCCAGAGTTAAGTGAAGAGATCACACAACCATTCACGGAATTCGAACATCGACGCGCAATTGGGCAAGGTGCAAAACGCAAATCCCCACGGCTGAATGGTCTGACTTTTGAATTTTACATCAAGATGTGGGACAATATCAAGGAGAACTTAAAGGCACACAGTACCGAATAATAAAGATTTGCTCACACGGTAATCAATTAAACTCAGACTCACAATTCTTACACACAGAAATACAACCTGGGCAACGTCATGGTATAAATAAAATAAATACATATTTAAATAACCACCAAATAACGTCAAGCCAAAAACCCAAACCAAGAATAAGACGCCAACACAGAGACCTGACTCTTATTCTTTCAGGGCCGAAAGAAACTGAATTTGGTAGTAGCTGCAGAGACGGAATTTTGGCTATAGTGCTCCCTTCCGAAACACTTACCAGGCTCACAAACTGAGGTCAAGGTCTTATTGGAAGAGGAAGGACGTTTGAAAGGGGAGGTAAGATAGCTGTTTGTGGGTAAACAGCTATTGTGACGTGGAGTCTCTCCCATGTCACACAGCCACGTTACGGTCCGATTTTCTCATATACTGGCAATAATATGCAGTAAGAAATTAATCCTATTTTCCAATACAATACATTAAACAGACAATTACGACATTTAGAACAGTCTTTTACACGAATGAAAGTCCACATATTTAGTTACATTGACACAGAAAAAGTATTCTATTTCCAAAACTTCGCTACAAAATGGCTGTCAACCATTCACATGAAGTCACTAACAGCTTCGAGTTGCTAGCACCAAGCAATAGAATCAACTGTACAGGCAGATGTCATTCAGACAGGCTTCCCAACCCTCTGTTTATGTCTGCCCGTGAAAGAGGTGTAGGCTTTTTCACACCCCTTTGACCTGTAACGATGCCACATGACTTCAATCATAAAACAAGCAAGTGTCAATACATATCCCATCAGCAAGAGGTAAAACACTGTCTGCAGTTGTCTGATACTGTAAGCAAAGGACGTGCCATCAAATGTATAAGAGTCCAACCCTGTCTATTTTTTTCTTTTTCATAATATCATTTCTTTAATTGCATAAGAATTCCCCCCTCTACTATGTGACCAATGGCGCCATTCATATGTTGCAAGAGAGGGTGTCCCTCGTTAACCAAAAACACAAAGTCAAGTTTTCCAACAAGACCATATTCTAGTTCATATAATAAAGGTCTGTTGTTTTCATCTGTCCAATTTCTAAAATTGCGATAACTTACCATGCTGAAATCGTTTAAAATTGTTGAAATGTTGTGATATACAGTTGCCCATTTGAAACACGTATCTTGGTCAGGGCAGCGAACAGCGTCTTTGAGAATTGATAAGTCAACAAGGTTGGAGCTTTGGGCATGAAGTATTTCAACGTCTTCATTGAAACCAAATTTTCTTTCAGATTTTAACATTTCATCTAGAGTTTTGATTGGTTCTTCATACCCTGGTTCGACAAGGTACGAGGTGAGGTAAGCCTGGAACACTGTGTTGATGGCAACAGAGAAGCACACCCAGCAAAAGAAGAACACGCGTACTGGGGCTGTGTGCGGCTGTGTTTATACAGACACTGATGATAAGACGGCTATAATATTGGTTGTGATACTTAAAATATTGCTGTAAGTCTTGGATTCGTGCAAGCGTAATTTGTGTGTGCACTTCGAAATGCAACGGACTATAATGACACCCAACACCATTGACAAAGCCAAACATATCCAGACGTCTACAGAAAATATTTTGAAGAAGAGACTCAACCTTTGATATTTTACAGCACATGGCGTGTACCAGACAAACAGAACAGTGAGATAACTCCATGTAAACTCATATCCCTCTACTGAATCAAACGCAAAATAACCCCCGATATATATATATAAAGAGTGCCTTTACGAATTTCTGTATTTTTGCCACCTTCAATAACCAATGACGTATTAAGAGTCTTTCCAATTATCCTTGTCATTTCAATTTTCAATCCATCCTCGTACGAGTCGTAATAGTAGGAGTCCTTATCCCAAAACCGTTTAGGCGGATTCACCAAAGGCGCTTATATACGAGCATGCATGCATTGGACATCCGTGCAAATTCTTAATAAAATGTCTTTTAAATACGTCGCTTCTCCTGATATCGCTAAGACTTCGTATGGTGAAGACCTTGACTGGTACAGTGCCTTCAGCTGGGTCACACGGCTGTGAATTCTCATATGGGTACCAAGCGTGTAGTTCCAATTGCGTGCCTTGTGTTGAATCAGATATATATTGTTGGGACCCCTTACCTCCGATTTCACTGGACTTCATGATGAGGACAGCGGCTTTCAGAACTCCATGAAACCAAAATACATTGAGGATAGCTGTTGAAATGAGTGTGGTGTCAAAATGAGAGCAATCTGACGTTATAGATACAAGAAATTTGGCTCTTGGACTCCACGATTGCCTCGTGTTACCAGAACGCAAACATGACAGCTGCTGCAGGAAACGAGAAATATTGTCTTTCCAAGCCTGACAGGGTTCAGATATGAGTATGATGTAACTGCCGTGCTTGTGTGTTTCGATGAACATATTTGGTTCCATCTCGTACCTGGCATTAAACACAAGTATAGGCCATTGGACCAATGCATGCAGTTTCTTAATCAAATAAAACACTGCATTATTACTTGAGTTTTGTTTCCCAAGCAGCAGCACTATCACAAGTGAATGTCCAACAGCGAAGTGCTCCTCCCTTATTAATTTCGTGTAATCCATGAGGTGAAAATCATCAAGGGTAATCTTCAGGGAGCGGAGTTCTCTGCATGAAATTGTGGCAAAAGCCATGAAAATTAAAACAACCAATTCTAGAGACATTTTACTTTCTGGCAAGTGTAGCAATTGTGTGAGGTATTAACTATTCAGTAGTAACACAAAATAAATATCTTCCACAATTTTTCAAAATGTGATTCCTTCCATTTCAAAAGAGTCGCCCTTTTCCTTTATGCGTTCAAATAAATCTTACAGTTTTCCTCCCTGTTGATGGAACAGTCACTTCTGTAAGAAAAGACAGAGAATAATAAGTACAAATCAGCATATCACATGATATAACATTTGTTCCGCTCTCTTTGCTCGTCTTTTTGTCACATGAAGTAAAGTCAAGTACACAAATTGTCGCTTGTGCGTACATAAACCTGCTAAGTGTGTGTGTTCATAATTTCTATACCAGTTATCCCTTTCAGTGCCCGTTTGCCTTCATTAACATTGATTATTATAGTCTCAGGTACTAAGGTCTGATTTGTATTTCAGGAAGATTATTGGTTCCAATTTTACACTAGTCCTTACTTTCGTAACTTTCTGAGTTTCATTTCATAAAGAAGTGAAGGAATTGCGCAGCTCATTTAAAGAAACACTTTTCTAAATGTTTTCCAAATAATTTATATTGTGGTAAAACCTTGTGCTTTTTAGAACTAACCCAGAGGTTTATGTCTTTATGCTTTAGAAATGAAGGGAAACATACTTTAAATTCTAAGTAATCAAATTATTTTACCGATCAAATTCGTTTTATTAATTACGTATTAGTTTTATGCATGTTGCTCCGACAAGTTTCGTTACAAGCTTACCATCTTTAGACAGCACATTAGGCCAGATTTCAGACCAGTTGTCACTGATAGACTATTATTTACAAGGGTGTTGTAATGAGTTGAATACATCGATCTAAAAATGAGCGGAATTGACAAATTTAAAGTACTTAATTTACTCATATTCGTGCCTGTAATGGGATTTGTTATGAAGTAAGACACCTAGATGCCTAAAACACATTGTGACTCCCCTTCTTTCTTCCATGGATTTATACGCTTGTACCCTGCAGCGTTAATAATATTATTTGCTCTCTTTAGTAGAATATTCAGTGTATAATTACACCTTGCACACGACTCTACACTTACGAAGATTATAATTTAGCTGAGCTTTGAATTGTATTAATTGGCAGATGCACGGAAGCTTGGCTGTGATGAGCCACATATATTCTGCATACGCACAGTGTGTCTGGGTGTCAAGCAGATTCTGATCACAGGAATCTGTGAACTGTGCAGAGACGGGGGACAGATTGATGCTTTCTTTCCTTCATTTGTATCGAAATACAAATTGCACTCTACAGCACAAAGGAGAAAAGTAATGGCAGCAGACAATACCTACACACTGTGGAGAGTGGATGTAACGGTTGTGAGTAAGATTTGTTATGCAGAACACATATTGCTAGTTTTGTGGCTGTCTAATGATACATATTACAGTACGAGTGACAAATTACACAACACTTTTGAATTCAAAACTCAAGCTAATGTAGACCGATTGACATACATGTTTCTCTACTTAACGTCATAAACTTTTTTTCGATTTCGGCACGTTTTTAATTAGTTTTAATTTACCGTGGGCAACAAACATCTTATAATCATCGACATGCTTTTTTTCCTTTTCTTTTTCAGCGTTTTTTTAGTTATGAATTTGTATTTAGATGGTCGTGAAAAAATCGTTATCTTATATATACGATGATGTCAGAAAGTGTCGCTGTTACATTTTCAGAATTCACTTTGTGGGAAAATTTTTGGGTTTTCCTGTAAGCGGACGTAAACCGCATTTAATATTTTGCTTTATTTTAAGAAAAATGCTATCTTCATCTAGCTTCATGGAGACTTCTAAAAGGTGCTATTGAAGGAAGGATAGAGGGAAAGACAGAAGTGACGGGAAGATGATGAAGAAAACGTAAGCTGCGAGTGGATTAACTTAAGGAAATGTAACTTGAAATAGGACACATTAGATGGCACTCTGAGGATAACGCTCTCTGTAAGAGGTTATGGACATCGCGAAAGATATACTATGTAAAGAATGAAAATCACTGGCGATTTGTGCAGAGGTGCTACGCTGCAGCATAATCTCACGGAACGAGGTAACACTAGACCATTACAGGCCTGGAGATGGCCAAGGGTTCCAGGAGTTTGAGGCTCCCAGATTTCAAGATAATCGGCATATGAAAGTTGTAAATTTGTTATCCCTGCGCACCGGCCGCCTTTACACTCCAGAAACATTCCCGGTATTCATTCCGGTTAAACGCTAAGTCCCTCACAGTGCGCCCGGAAGAATTATGACATCATGAGAAATAGAAACGGCGACGTTCCGCCTCGTAGCACACTGTCTCGACCAACTGCGTCACCGCGTGTGCCATTTTGTCTTCCAGTTTGGATAACGATATTTATACAATGAAGGTATAGCAATATAATGCCGGGTTCGAACACCGAATTTTCTAAGGTAATTCAAAACCTCGCCCTTGTGTTTGGTATTTGAAGCACTCGACTTAAGTATTTACTATTCATAATGTATCAGTCGCCTGCTTCCCTAAATGATGGATATCTGCAGTTCTCACACCTGCAGGTGTGTATCTGTCACAAACATGGATATGTACTTTCCCTTCCTAAATACAGGACTGACTAAAAATTATCAGGATTCTTGTAAGAACAACCTGTATTTCGCACTCACACAAACGCCTTGATTTGAGTGCTTTTGCTTATTATTTTGTAGGCAAGCAATAAACTGGCTTTTATTTAAATAAAGCTGGTTGTTCGGGCCAGAAGTGTTATATGAAGCACTCCTGCTTGATTCACTCCATATAATAAGCCAATCACACTGCAAATTGGACTGTACCAAACTGCACCAACTTGAGGCTTAAAATGTTTCAAAACTATGCAATATGTCAAGAAGGTAACACAATTTTATAGGACAGTTCTTGAGGTGCCCATGTTCACAATACGTCATATTCGAAATGGCTGTGTTAGATTTAGGTTTCTGCTGGCGTGTGGTTGAGGCCTTCGCCCTTTTAAATGTTACGCAGAGTTATGTGGTACTGACTGCTTAATTCTTCCTTCCTCCTATTAGCCTACTTGTAACCTGCTCAGGCCGAATATTGTCTTTGCCGCTTCGTTGTCGAATATCACGTAAAGGATTTGCAAATCATGTAAGAAATTAATAAAACTGATACGTAAAATCACTACTCTGAAAAACTTTACTTTTAAATACAATATTTTACAGCTGTATGTGCAAGAGTCTCTGCTCCACCCCGTAAGCAGAAGGAAGTCTTATGATTTGCGTACGTCAGTTTGTTGCGTAACACCGTGCAAACATCCTTTAGTACAGCTTGTAAACTTGACAGTTTGCTTAGAAAGAGTTTCAGCGGCATGTGACAAGGCTACAAGCTGGACGTTTTCAGTGCCGGTAGGGCCAAGATATTACTCTCTTATCCAAAAGTCCGGACAGGCTCTGAGGCCAATCCAGCCTCATATTCAATGCGTACCGGGTTCATTTCCCGGGAGTAAAGTGGTTGGAGGATGAAGTAAACCACTGACCTCCATACCTTACCCAGGATAAAAATGAGTAGATTTATACGTCTACACACACTATATGCCTGCATATCGTGGACAGACGGCCAAAGTTTGTTTGGTGTGGGTTATTATCTTCAGACAGCTACCAAGGGTTTAACGAGCCTCAGACTACTGAAGGATATTTCAAAGCTGAGAAGCAGATTCTAGATTCTGCCCAACATTTTTCCACTTGCAAATAACATGGCACTGTGCAGCTGAATTTTTATTCTTACCTCTTACCCTTTCTTCGAATTCTGGCTCCAGATGTCTCTCACTTAGTCACACGCACATTCTGTGGTGGTTTGGCAGTAGGTACTTACACTGAAGTAGCATACTGTTAGAGTGGTGTTATGCTCAGTTCTTGTTGGCAGAAATTTTACCTCAGTTATTTGTTAATTCTTACTTGAGATGAAAGTCTGTTGCTATCCTTTTCTTTCTAGAATTGAGGTTGGTAACATCTGGCTTGTGAGATACTTAAGAAGACAGTTACCTTTGGCTTATATCGTAACTTTCTGTGACTGAAGAAAGTGCTGGAACACACACACGGGCAGCCATTCTCCAACTAAAATACGATAACTGTTAAGTATCTGCATTCTTCAGTAATTAAGCCAGCTTCGTCCACTCAGCTATGTTGTGCTTTCAGTGCAGCTTATTTTCAAATAAACAGAGGCCGTGTTTGACACTGTAGTTGTTTCTTAAAAATGGGTTTAAATAAAAATGCTTGAATCAATACTGATAGAAGTGGTGTAAAATGACATAAAATGTGGAGCACAAGAGGAGGATTACATCTATACTTCAAAATGAATTTTCACTGCTACACCGTATTATCAGGGGCACAGTCTGTTTAATTTTACGGCCTGTTTTGAGGCTAGACAGATTAAGGAGAGAAAGTTTTATAACCCTGAATATTACACACGTTTTGCACAGTTGTTTTACACATATAAGCTTATATAACCAACTACTGCACATTAATTTTAAACACTCCTGCAGGTTTCGGCTGACTATTTCAACAATCATCAGGGCCTGTCCTCTTTAGACATGTGTATCTTGCAGTCTGTGACTGAATGGTAACAAATATAAGGGTTTAAGCCACTGATTTTACAGCATATGATAAAATCCGGTATGTAAGTACTCGTACATGAACTTCATGGCATAAGATGTATATAAAATCTATATAAAAATTGCAAGTTCTGTCTCCAAACGTCTGTCTCTTGACTGCTTCCAGTTATTGTAGGTTTAGACGGCTGTAATATTGTACAGTTAATACAAGTGATTAAAATGAATTCTAAGTAATTTTGTTTAAAAATTAAGTTACTGCTTAAAAATGTATTCATAAATCAAATATGTGATTACACACTCACATACTAATTGCTTCGGATCACAGTGCACACAAACACATCAACAAAATTGTTTGTTAATGAGGAGCAGACGGGGGGGTGAATTGAACTCTTTGTGTAGCATATCGCGCGACATTTCATCCTATTGCGCATGCGTGACAGAACATACACGATGTTGATCCATAGTGACCTAGTCACAGAACACAGCACAGAGACGATACTTAAGAAATGAACATGTGGTACCACTGCCAGGGGTATGTATACATGTATCATAACACTGTTGCAACTGCGTTTGTGTACGCCCACATACAAATATATCTACACATTCCATAACTCAAGCACAGTGTCCTAGCTTCTTGATTTTTAATTTTATTAATTAATTATACAATTTTCCAGTGTACGTAGTAGTCGTCAGATGATTTCAGTGACTGATTTCGGCTGCAGAGTAAATCACTTAAAACACTTGATATCATCTTACCTACAAAACCGTGATTTTTAAATTTAGGTTTGGTGTTTGGGGAGGCTGCAGCCCAGTATCCCCGATTCAATGCTTTCCTGTCTGACACATTTGTTCTATAAAGCATTATGTTAATTATTTTATGTTACTTTGGCCTTAAAAATTTGACATTTTATATTTTCACATATTTTCATTGTCACCATATTGTCCCGTCACACGTGCAGAGGTTAAGGAAAAATTCTCTCCCTCCCATTCCCTATGAATAGCGTCAAATTTCCGTAGGCGGATTATAGCCCAACAATGTTACTAGCGATATCTGCCGTTAGGTTTATCTTCACAAGTATGGAGAAAACCTGAAAAATTATAATGTGAAAAGTGTGCCAGTTATCCCGCTCTTCCTTGATTTTCCTATCATATAATGTTTCAACATTCAGTAACATTCATGTAACGGTTCACCATTAAATTCAAAATAATTCTTACTTGAGTATGTAAAGCGATAGTTACGTGAGAGGATTACGACGTACAAAATCCCCTCTGCGCTTATTAAAGAGGGAACTTTGGGAGCGACATTTTGTTTCATGCATTTTTAAACCTTGGCAATAAATGCATATGAATATATATGTTAATATAATTGTGCAGATGAAGTACAGTACTTTACTTCACCTGCGGTTTGTGTTTGGAGACTTAATACAGGACATTCATGAGAAAAAAAATTTTTGTAAAACCGTTATTTTTGTGAGTACATATTAATTGTTACAGTTAGACGTAATATTAACCCTTTAGTAACGCTCCGTTTTAATTAAAATACTGCCCAGAGTTGAGGGGTTTTAAATTAAAAATACCCTGAAATTCATTCACGACCATAACGGTACACCGAGGCTGGCAGTGTATGAAGAATTAAAAGTCCGTGCATTGCACCAAGCCTTTCATTGAACAGTACAATGTAACCTACAAACGAAGCGCCTAAAATTAATTTCCTGCCACAGGCTTAACGCGCACTTAATTATCACGTCAATGTAACAGCCTGTTGGGGTAGGTATTCAACGTTATTATCGGCTTTTCTCTCATTTATACATCATTACCAGGATAACATGCAAGAGATTTCTGTCACATGACTGATTAATATTACGCGGAACCATGCGCTTGCTGACCGTCAGTGATAAAACTTGGTTTCTTGTAGCTTCCACACTTTTGAAAATACTGAAATTACCAGTCGTGTAAAATCGGAGATATTTTCACAGAAGCGCAACCCACAAACGGCGATATCGATGGAACATCTTAACATTCTCACAATGGCAAACGTGATATGTTATAACATGGTGCAACAGCCCCCAATGGGTCAGGGTCTCCTCATTATCGAAGCTTCACGATCGCACTCAGACACACCACATTCGGTAAGACCCCCTTGGGCGAGTGATCAGCCCGACGCAGACACCTCGACCTAACAATACACAACACTCAGAAGAGATAGCCAACCATTCGCCGACAGCATTCGAACCCACAATCCCAGAAAGCGAGAGGCCGCAGACCCACGCCTTACAACTCCCGGCCACCGAGATGGGGAAAGCGTGAAAAAAACACAGTGTTTCATGTGTTTCGTATGATTCGTATAAATTACATGTCGTTTCTCTGTACATAGAGCCTTCGCCGGTTGGAAAGGTAGTGTGCTCCCAGTGCTGCGTTAACTTGATCTTTATATAGCATGTAGATTGACTTTCGTGTTAAAGGCTCTTAAGGTAATTAGAACTGTAGCTTTCCTATAATATCTTATGATATTGGAACTTAATCTATTACTGATGCAGGAAATCATTCCTTTCCTCTTCTGGGGTGTTTCTGATTTTGTGCAAATATAACACATCATATTGATTCTATTTTAAATCTTCATAAGTGAAATTATTATATTTGTCTTTCGGCTGAAATTAATAAACCTTGTGTTTTGGTTTGCGTGGTTTCAAACGATGGTATCAACTATTATTTTATAGATTGTGTTTGTCATTAGCTGTAGAGTTAACCCACTCTTGACTTTCACTTTCAAAGACTGAAAAATAAAAGAAATGAGAGTTCAGTGCAACTGTAGTATTCTACAATAAAATGGAACTTATTTACTACGTATATCGACGTAAAAATTTAATGATACCGGTGTTACATTTTCTTTATCATTTCTTGTCTACACTTTGATCACCATTAATAATTACAGTATACACAGCAGTTTCAGAATGTAACATAAACACTCTGATGTCGAAAAGATTTTCTCATTTCGCTGTATATATGACGCAGATGGAGGAAGTAGTAAGTATGGGAAGGCGTGTACTTATCTTTGGCACGCATTTATTCCACACTATCACTAAGGCTTGTTCATTCATTGTTTTTTGTCTTAAAACAGGTCCATAACCTCTCTATTCTTCTCGCTGTTTCTTTCCTTATTCCATATAATAGCGGGTTCCACTCCCAGTGTCCGCCGTCTAAGGTGTACGTCCGCGAATGCTCGCTTGCTGGAATGGCGTGTTTGAATCCGGAAGGAATTTTATGTCTGTCTCTTGTGAGTGTTGTGTGTTGTCAGGTAGAGATCTCTGCCAAAGGGTAATCCCTCTTTGAGAGGAGTCCTACCGATTGTGGTGTGTCTAAACGTGCGTGATCTCCAAATCTCAAAGATGAAACGGCATAGGACTGAGTTCTGCTGTTGCGGCACAGGAAGAGAGATTTGGTAGGCGGTAATTATTTTATACGTTAGAAATTTCATAGCTAGCCTGCTGTGTGTAGAGAATAATAGGTGTATGGAATTTAAAGTTCACTCCTTTGAAGTTTGGATAGCGTAATCGTTACAGTAAATAGGCTAAGGGCTGTTTCATTTTAGACAGGAGCAGGATGGATTTCTCTAACCCAACGGATCCAGACCGGCTCTGCATCCTAACATATCTCGTATTTAACGGATACAATACATATTAAGTCTAAAGCGGCAGAAGCGTGAAGCTAAGCACTCACCTCTTAGTGCGGACGCCAAGAGTGAATGAGGATATACCTCCACCCCACATGTGCCTTAATGAGTGCACAGGGACAAGTTTATATGTTCCGCTGGACTGCAAAGGGACCAAGCCGGCTAGGCCTAGGTCTGAAACTGCTTGTTTGTTGGAATCACCGGGTTCCAATCCCGCTGAATTTACGGAAGTCTGTCTCTTGCGGGTGTTGTGTGTTGTCAGGTAGAGGTCTCTGATTTGGGCTGATCACTCGTCCAGGGGGTCCTACCGAGTGTGGTGTGTCTGTGTGTGATATAGAACTTCAAAACAAGGCGTCATAAGCCCACTAGGGTTGTTGAACCATGGCAACAAGGGATCGCCCAGGCCAGACCACGTGTTTTTGAGGTAGACAAAGCGTGATTGGGAGAGGGTTTTATTCCAGCACTTCGGTTTTCTCCGGTCAGTAGCATTTCACCAAACCTCCACATTCATATTTAATTCATCCACACACCATCCGCGCTACACAATCGCAGCAAATAACAGAGTCTTTAAACGAAATTTACAGACTGAAAGCACAAAGAATTTAACGCCTACACGTAAAATATAAGCTGTCCTTTATAACTCACCTACTTGTGCTGTTGTCGCATTCAATAAATACCACATATTTCACCGACGTTTGGAAGTTTAAGGCAGCTGTTATCATCATGCCTTCTATTCGTTAGACAATTCGCAAGCAAGGTCTCCAGAGATTGCGATGTAGTGCTTCCAATTCAATTCTAATCCAGCATAATTCAGAATTTAAATTACCTTTTAAATGGGTATCAGACATACAGTAGATAGCGAAATTTAATAAAAGAAAATTATGACAGTTTAGAACTAAATTATAAGTAATTTATTGTTTATACACAAATCTAACCAAACGCGCTTCCGTGACAAATATTTATGTTGTGCTCTTTATAAAGGATGCTTCAGTAGAATGTGAAGATTTTCAGACCGCTGTTTTGATGAATTCGTTTGAATATAAGAAACATAAAAGATTACGGAATATCTGCGTTAGAGTAGGTAGTAACGAATATATTTGCAGCTGTCCTGTGTTAATTTCCATAGGGATGTTCTTAGTAGGACCAATTGCCGTATTTGATCTTTCGAACCTCTGTACTTGAGTTCTCTATTGTTCTGCGAAATGACGCCACATCATTGAGTGCTCGGTGTTTCATGTTTTGACATAACGTAGAATTATCATCTTCAAGGAAAAAAAAGTCATTCTTCATGGCTTTTTCATCGTCTGAAAAAGAGAAAACTACGCTCCCTCGAAACGTCTAGCACGCATCAATTGTTGCCTTAGCAACACATCCCAGGGGGTTACAGAATTCAGCGTTTATTACTGTACCTGTCTTTGGGGCTTTTATGTTTCCATTCAGAACTCTGTCATAGCCTGGCCTAAGCCCGGCTGGGAAAAGTGGAGGAAACCTAATCTCCACGCCGTAACTCGTCTACCATGTACAAAGGAAATGCTATTAAACACGCCTAGCCACACGCTGTAAGGTGAAGTCCCACCTACGGGTCTACTTGGCGGAAAGTTGGTAACCTAACTAAGTACGTATCTAACAACCCCACAGGGCAAAGTCCTTCCTGAGAAGCCAAGATTTCATATGCTAGTCAAGAAATTCCCTGCATTTACAGGAGCACGAAAGTTCATTACCGCTTTCACAAACGTCCACCACTTGTCCCTATCCTGAGCCAGATCAATCCAGTCCACGCCCCGTCCAATTCTAGAAGATTCATTTTAATACTACCGTCCCATCTACGCCTATGTTTTCCGAGCGGTCTCTTTCCCTGAGATCTCCCAACCAAAACCTTGTATGCACCTCTCCCCTCTCACATACGTGAAAGACGCCCCGCCCATCTTATTAGGTTGGTAAGGTTCTCACTGGAAAAGACGCCGACTTGCTCAAAAGGACCTAGACATATGCCGGACAGATTGAAAGGTTAACGGCAGAGCAAAGGAAAATGGTGCCAATATAAAGGCTATCAAAGCTACCGGATATTTCGCTGACTGTGTTAAGTTTACTCCATAAGGTTGCCTACTACAACACGTGTAAGGGGAAAGACGTTTCAGATATAGTCTAGTCCCTATTCACACGTGAACGTCTCACGTGTTACGCAAGATTTAAGCTTCTCACGGGAGAGTTGATGGACATTCAAGTGTTCCAGAGTATGACACCTTGCAGAGTGGTATGCCGTTCCGACGTTTTGGCAAAGTTTGTTGTCTGTATCTTCAGGATAGGCCTACAAAATTTTCCGCTACCCATTACATTGACGCAGTAAGCTCCTTCGAAACATTATTAACTTTTAACAGTTTACAAAGCGTATTGTGGTGAAGGGTCCCGCAGCAGACATTTCGGACGCACCGCAGCCTTGAGGGTTATTGTGCAACATTATGATGAAGATTACAATTTTTTTCATTTTTCCGTGTAATAGAGCACCGGTGGAATGAAATGGACAGGGGAAAACTGAAGTACTCTGGGGATAAACCTGTCTCAATGCCACTTTGTCCACCACAAATCCCACATGGACTAACCAGGGATCAAAAACTGGCCTCCGCAGCGAGAGGCCGGCGATTAACCGCCTGAGCCCTCGCACGACCGGCTACAAAGCGTCTTACCACAGAGGACTTTCGTTTTTATAATATACACTCTTATTCACGGACGTCAACATCAACACTAGAGTGGGCCTCTATTCTGCACATGCACCTTTCTTTCACACACCAATCAGATTTTGAAACCTAAATTCTTTCTGTCGCTAAATAAGATGGGAAACGTCGTACATGTCATCCGCCAAAATATTTTAAATTGTTAAATCCTTACTTGATACTGTTGGGTTCTTAGCTCTGTTTCTGCGTATTAATAATCCAAACTGGTTGTGTGAATCCCCTGCGCCAAAGAGAGTCAAGCTTCAAAGGGCGGATGATTGCGGCTGTCATCATTATGTGACGCGACGGTTGCAGTAAGTAGAACCCCGTTCGTGTAAGAGTGATATAAGGATCACCGGGACTATTGAGCATTTTTGGACTAACTCACCGCGTGTAAATATTATGGTAGGTAAATATGAAATATTCGGCAGCCCTATCTTCTGGCCAGAAGGAACTGTGTTTATTTTACTTGTCTTTCTGAACGTTTTACATCCACCTATTTTTTAGTCTGTCTTGCAAATGTCACAGACCATTCCAAAGCCATTTCTTCCCACAGTGCGATCTAGTGCCACTTCTTTCAAACTCCAGTAGCTTTTCCTTAACGTCACCCCAGTAGGTGCCTACGTCTTTTTGCTCTTCTTCTCCTTCCTTCAATCCTTTCTTCAAAAACGTATTTTAAAAGGCGGTTCCCCCACAAGATAACATTTTACATGTGGAGGAGAAATACAACTCCTGTTCACCTCATGACACACGCAAGCGTGTATTTTGTTCGAAGTCTGTTAACATAGATCAGTTATTACGTGCAGCATAAGTGACGTTAGTGTCACTCACACCTCACAAATTCCATCACTTATTTATTTTATTAGTGACACTAAAAGTAAGGGTGAAGTTCACCCAAGGTTAGGGCGTGAAAGCCCAGACGGGAAGTAGAGACATAGTTTTACTCTTTCTTTAACCTAGACCTTTTACGGGGTGGGTTGTTAACACAACGCCCTGCCAGATTTACACCTCGGGAAAGGCTAGCGACAGTGCAGAAAGAACAGGTTCGCAGGGCAGAAGATTAGTAAACTAGGTAATGGTTGTAACAAAGGTAACTGCAAGAATATTTGTACTTCCGCAGACAAGGTAACCATGACAACAGTGGTAAAAAGCAATCCCATTAGAGGCCTGAACAGGCCTTTATCGTTCCAGGAGGTTGAGGCTCCCACATTTCTATACAATCTGCACTTGAAGGTGGTAAGGTTGTTATCCTTAAGCACCGGCCGCCTTTAGCCCCAGGAAATATTCCTGGTACTCATTTATGTTAGAGGCTCAGTCGACTCCACGGCCATAGCGCTGTCGAAAGGATTATGTCGATGAAAAATTCAATGACACAATCGGGAATCGAACCCGCGACCTTCCGGTTTGTAGAGCAGTGCCTCAACCAACTGCGCCCCATGACACCAGTGGCATCCAGGTAATAATATCCACAGTACAAAAATCGGTAACCTTGGTAAATACGGCCAATATTTTAAGATCAGTAACCAATTGGTCATACATGTGTGTGGTGACAGGTACTTAAGTCCTTATGTAAAGTGCCTGTTATTTTTGTCCGACTTTAGACAATCTTGAATTTTCTCTCCACATCTTAGCCAAACCGACAAAATCAAAATTCCATGAGAAGTCCTTCCAGAGTGATCCGAGTTTCTTCATATGAACCAACAGAAAGACCGTCACAATTATAAAGAACATAGGTGCTTTCCGCTACTTTGTCAATGAGCCTAAAAATTTTTGCTCTGGATTATCCCCTAACGTCCTAAGGCTGTACGAATTTTCGTGAAATATCTGCAAAGGAGGGCATTAAGACACAGCACTCAGACAGACAGCACTCCAACATTAAGTCTAACCGCACTCTCACAACAAGGAAAAGAGGCCAAATTGTCGTATCCTGCCTTCTTGTAAGCATGCTTCATGTGCAGAGTAAATACCAACACATTAATCCGGTCAAATGTGACACTCATAATAAACGCTCAAAAATACTTGGTGGGCTAATTCCGAAGTTCATGCAAGTTAAAGTTTGTGCTGCATGTCGAAGCCAATTGTAAGGCGAGAGTAAATTACCCTGAACTAATTCGGTGCTTCTGTGGAGGGCGTGAAGTTTCTGTTCATCTCGCTGAACTTTAAAGTTACAGGTGGGCAATTTAATAAATAACAGAAGAGGTACCTAATGTATCTGTGTTTGTAGACGTATTTTTTAAGCCTAGTTAAACTCACATTCGATAGCAAAATTTGTATGAAATATATAGCTCAAAATAACATCACCTGTGCAAACTTCGACAGGTACGGTACGTCGTACACAGTTTGTACATCTAAACTTCAAATACATTTTTAGCGTTTATAAATAAATGCTAGAAAATTGCAATTAAAGTTATTTTAAATATGTAATATAAAAAATCTATGTACCGTCAGTACTTAACATAATCTGGCGGCCATATCGAATTCAAATACAGAATATCCCTAATCTTATATACTGTCGGTAACAAAGGCAATATATAATCTAATGAAATTTAAATATGCAACATTGACAAACACATGTACCGTCAGCAACTAATAAACTCCATATGTTATAACAAATTCACAGACAGAATATCGGAAATCATACGTACAGTCAATCCCTAATAGAATGTATAGGCTCTACCAAATTCAAAAATAATATCGATGACCATATATGCCGTCAGTACCTAATGTAACCTGTACTTAGTAAAGTCTATATGAAGATTTGTGAGGGAGGATCGCCCCGTAGAAACACACTCGGTAGGACTCCTAGGGACAAGTGATAGGCCTGGCGCAGAGACCACCTGACATCACACAAGTCTAATGACAGAGAGAGATGCATGCCCTTGGCGAAGTTCTAACCCGCAATCCCAACAAACGAGCGGCAGCAGGCTCACGCCTTAGCGCTGCCACCGGGATCAGAGCCTTCTAATTTCGGCCTACTCAGTAAGACATGCCTGTAATTATGTGCTTTCCCACTGTGCAGTTTCTCAGTTTAAAGTGTGTCAGTTCCTGTGTTCGGAGTGATAACGCATCGCAAGTAAGCGCTTTCGACCAAATAATTAGTAATAATGCGCGACTGGAACTCCAGAATTTTCTGAAAATTTCGTAAGCAGAGTCAGACGAAAGGCCTTAATATTTACTGCCGTGAGCATTACAACCCCCACCGTTTAGAAGGGAAACAGGCATCAGATATTTATGCAGAAGGAGTGCAGGAGGAATGCTACAGCGACTATGTTGGACGGTCCGGGGTTCAAATCCCAATAATGGCAAAGTATTTGTTTTCTGGAAAACCTTCAGACCGGCTCGGGAGACGACCCAGTCTGTTATTCGTTGCGTGCCTGAGTTCTGTGCTGGGGTTAAGCATCAGTGCGTGATACTGACCACTCACCTCCATCCAGTCCCGAGGTAAAAAATGAGATGCCGAATACCCTACCCAACTTGTATGGCTTCAGGGCGTGGACAAGGACACTTTTCTTTCATTTAACGCAACAATATGATTAAACAATAGGGGTGATGCTAATGGGATTAACATAGACCGACTGAGTTAGACGTTGTTGAAAATGATATGACATTTTCATGAGGGCTACAGAGGTCTCTCTATCCTGGGACGGCCTAATGCTTTAGACTGTAGCTTCCAAAAATCATATTCCACTACAGGAAGAGGTGTCTGAAAATTTGTTCATTCGACGGGACGTGTAATTTCCACGATTCCTTTCCCCTTTACTGCCATTCTAACCCTTTAATCCAAAGTGATTACTATACGTGCCACCTACTTTTACCTTCAAAGTCACTTCTCCCTTATTCTCGGTAACATATGGGAAAGATTTGCACAAACAAATTCAGTGGTTGTTTTGGTATAGGAGACGCAGTGTGAAAATCAAAGTCATCTGTGTCATGTCATTAAGCACTGTCGACCATTAAATACCAACGTTTCGAGATATTCTAGTGCCTTCTTCTTCGGAGTTAAACAGTTCTATTTTTGTAGGTATGCTTGACCCTAATGTGAAGTGATGATACTATTCGAAACATCCGTGACTATCTACCAGTCTACACAGCGTGAAATCTTAGAAGGCCTGAATCTTTAACAACAGCACTGTGAGAACCTCAAACTTTGTCCCTTTCAATACCTGTTCCCTTTTATTAACATTCATTATTATATACCCAAATACTAACTTGAACTATCACCCCGTCAGCCTAGAGTTTCAAACTTCTGCGCCACCAGCAATTTTCACTTACTCTGCTTGTTGCAGTATCCAATACAGCGTCAGTTCAAATTACAGCGCTTGCTGGCTTACCTATTCAATCTCTTTAATGCTCTTACACATGCCAGAAGAATTACTTTCTTGAAGTTTAATTTGGTGTCTCCATTCGTAATTTTCCTTAGCTCTGTTTATAAAGTAGCAAAGAAAACCTGCAGGTCATTGACCACACAGCCTTATCTCGTATATGCTTCTGCACGTAAGATGGTTTGTAAAAAATGTAACTCCCTTTACAAAGTGCCACAGCTCTTACATGAAATTGATTTAAATTTATTAAACTTCAGAAATAAACGGAAAATTACTTCATTGTATTCATATGTGTGACTGTACTGGGTTTGTTATGTAGTAACAGGGCTATATCAGTGAAAAGCACACTGTGACTTGAATTTTTCTTCGCAGGTTTTATAGAATTTTTCTATATGTTTGTGAATAAAGTCCTTTGTCTCCCTTAGGTGGAGACTGAAAGCATATTTACACCTTGAAGAACCAATCTGCCTGTAAAAGCTTACTGACCTAACCTCATCTACGAATTTCAGTAATATATAGGCGCACAGAAACATGCTATGTGCCAATCTATATTTATGCTACATGTACTTACACAGAGTCTGGGTTTCACGTAGCTTCTGGTGACGATGTTCAGAGAACTGTCCATGGACTGGGGAGTTTTTGGTGTCTGTTCGTCCACTATATCTGTTGAACAGCAAGTAACACTGTACAGTACGAGGACGATTACTGATAATGATACGTGAAAATAGGACATTGCGGAACGTGAAAACGAACAGTTATATATATATATCGAGTTTTCAGAACGATATATTTCTTAAAGGGCGCCTGTCTGTTGAGGGTAATTTGCAGCATGAGTGACAAATATTCGACAAATTAATGGGGACAAAATGGCATTCACATTTGTCAGACTAGCTCCATAAACGCCCCGTTAGATTTCAACGATTAGTTAATTTCCATCAGGTAATCCCTTGACAGCCTAATGTATTAAGTAATTGCAGCCGTTTTGTCCGTCAGCCTTTCATTTTCTACTTCTACGCGTTTCCTTTCATTATTTTATTTGGCGGAGTGAGATCAATATGTTTCATTTTCCTAAGTATTTCAGTTGGCCTCTCGGTATAAGGCGCGGGACTTCGACCGTGTGCTTGCTGGGATCGTGGGTTCGAATCCCACGGGAGGTCTGGATACCTGTCTCTTGTGTTTGTGTGTTGTGAGGCACAGGTCTCTGCGACGGGCCGATCCCTCGTCCAGAGGAGCTCTACCGAATGTGGTGTGCCTAACGGAGTGTGATCTAGAAACCTCCAAATGGAGGTGGCCCAGGTCCTATTTGGTTTGTTGAATCACAGAAAAGGGAATAGTGTCTTAGTCGCAATAATTATCTTTGCTGGCTAAAAGTACAAATCAGACACGCTCGAATTATTAAGTGACATAACTTTCCTGCAAATTTTAAACACTAAGTAGACATTTCTGCTGGCAAGCAATGCAATGAGCACCGAAATTAAGCTAAAAACGTCAATGCCCTTCTGTCCTTTCCAAATTTTAAACCCCTTTCTTACAATAATCAACATAATCAAAATCGTACTTTCGGTTCCTGAAGTGACAATTCTAATCTCCGTCATTTGGTCCTTATTCTGAATACAGATATTAAAATAACACAGCCGTACGGATCGGAATATTGTGTCAGTTTCATGCTGAAGGCAATTGAATTCCCCTTTTATCACGAGGCACGGAGTTATTTTACGTGTAACAATTTCTTAAAGCTAATGCAGGCCAAGGAATGCGCCGTGCTGAGCGTGGCGTAAACACATTTGTTCCTACGGTACTGAAGAAAGATGAAAGTTCTTTGTAGAAAAAAAAAAAGCACGGCATGCGATCGGAGGATTTAAATGACAGTGCACCGTTATTTGCTGCAGCCTGCTGTTAGTAGTACCTTTTTATAAATTACATTATCACAATGTAATTCCGTTAGGGATTTAATAGAATTTCCAATATTGAGACAAAGAAATTTTTGAAGTAAGTGGGTCTGAAAGTAGGTTTGTTTCCACACAAATCAAAGGCAACGTTTTCGTAGACAAAATTGACAATACGTAATGAAGGTATAGCAGTACAAGTCCCGGATTCAAATCCCAACTTGTTCCGTAAAATAATTCAAAACCTTACCCTTGTGTCGGTTTTGTAAAACAATATTCAATTTAATTAGTATGGCAAGGAGCTACCTGTTACAGCCACACATAATAATTTTAATAATGACATACAATTGTGTGACGCAGTGTATTAAGACACAAACGACTGGCAAAATCTGAAATTTACTGGCACCCTGTTAGCCGGAATGTGAGGAAGAGTGTAACTTCTTAACGGGATTGCAAATTCAGCTATCCTGCTTTTGAACCAGGGAATGTATAAAGGGAAATTTCCAAACAATTTAGAAATCTTGCAGTAATTATAAATCTTCCACATGAGTTTTGCAGAAACTTCCATCAGTTTGTAACGTATAAGTTATATTTACTGAAGCTGGCTGCAGGTTATAGCTACAGCGGTTCAACACAGCAAATGTAATATACGCAATTTATTAAACGTTACTCTGAGAAGTGATGCATTTCTGTATGATCTGACAGAACAGGGCTTATTTATAACTTTAATACAGCTCCTTAACACGTACTCCTGGGTTGCATTTGTAAAAAACATTGGGCCAGGATACAAAGCCTTAAATAGTTTCTAATTTAAAACACCATATTCCCAATCATGGTTTACCTATTCTCACCAATATTCAACAGTCTAATCATGGAGGTATTTGGGTCAGGATATATATTCACTTTTCGCAAGCTTACGTCCCAGAACTCTGGGTACATTTCCTACACAAAATATGTATCTTATATTCTCACCTAAGCTCCTACACAAAATACATAAAGGAACACGAACATATTAGCAGTTTTTACCCACTTTCTATCTAGTTTGGGGATTTCCTAACAACGCTATGCTGGATCATCTTTTGTCTTACTTAATCCATTGTTCTCTAATACTTCTGAATTTGGAAAAACTAACATTACACTTACTGCATTTAGGAAGGCAAAGGATGCGCCAGACACCATTCACCTGGTATTAACAGGAAAATGAGAGCTACTAAGCTCACTGGGGACTTCTCTCTCTAGCGCTGGGTTTCTGCGGCTGCTGTCGATGGAAGTTGGATAACCAGAAGCTCCCACGTGTCGGTGCGAACAGCCCACACGCGCTCGCAACTTTACTAGATCAGCGCTTTATAGCTCGCTTAGCAACAGCGGAATGCAAACTCAACAAATACGTAGTTGCTGTTACTAAGGGGATACGACATGAGACAGCCTTCCTGTTGTTGGCACGTGTAACCCACTCATCCTAACTTCTACTCAAACTTAAATTCAACATGTAACATTAACACTCAAATATAAAATTTAGAAAAATAAATTGTGGTTATACCAACAATACACTACAATTGTGTTTGCCTTTGCTCTGAATTCTTTCAATGAGTACGGTAATCGTAGCAATACGTGGTGGTTGTGGTTATGGTTATGTGTGCTGTGGTTTTTATGGTCATGATGGAAGTCAGTATGTGTTTGCTAACTGTAGCCTCTTGAAGTAAGGTTGGCAGCCTCTATCGTAACGTATGTCGATTTGGTTGTGATACACGATACAGTGACTGAACTGAACTGGGCAGTCTCAATCATTGTGTTTGTCCAATTCATTTTTATTCTCTTTAAAGAGTTGAAAATTAATGCAATTATGTTGGTGTTTGCAAGTGAATTGTTTCGAAATTGTCCAGGGAAAGTAAATTTGTTACAAAATCTCTGTTTGTCCACCCTGCACCCAGTTCCATCCCAAGCAGATAAGCAAGGGAGTTTTCAATGTGTGGACCATGTAGAAAGGCCCAGCGATATGAGAAGATTTGAATCTTCAGCAAAACCTCGACCATGTACAGCAACAGTGATGACAACAACTGCAGTATCATTAGTAACAACTAACAGCAGCAAGGAGGAAAACATAGCGTAGCACGTGACGTTACATTCTAAGGTGCATGCATGTAAGAACAAATCCAGTGCTGATCCGTAGCTACCTCTTCACAGGACACAGTAGTGAGATTAACACGTTAAGAATAAAGACTGGGGACCACAGCCAGGGGTATATATAGAAGTATACTTTATATAAAAACAAATAGTAACTTCTAAATTGTTTGGAAATCTAATTTCATCGCTTATATTGATTTTATAATATAATATTATGTGTCTCTGGGCAACAAAACTGGAAGTGATTACAAAACAGATGTAATTGGTATATATTTTATATTTTAAAAAATTTTATGTAATAACAGACTGGATTTGAACATAATTTAACCTTTTAAATCCTAGCGGTAACTTTACATACGACCAGGTTTAACATTAAAAAATTCTACGTGGTGCCCACATTGCGTTTATGTGTTTTGTACGGATCTCAGAACAAACAGCAACTTTTGCCTTATGAAACATTAAGAGACTGGTTTTTATAACCGAAGTGGAGAGTGTTTACAGCGCGGTACGCACTGAGTCCTTATATAAAACAGACACGATTCGTCTTTAAAGGGTTAAACTATGCAATCAGTACCTACAGCTGTAATATACGTACATTTTACTCTTCAGTAGCATGCTGCATGCTGCTTATGTCAACAGAAGATGACTCCCAAATGATGGCTGAGAAGTTCAGCCAAAACTTGTATACGGAAAACAACTATATGGATAATGTATAATATTAAGTATAAATGTTTCAAAGATGTTTAATTTTTTATACGTAATGGATAGCATAGTAGCATTTGTTGGGGCTGGTTTGCTGATGGCATGTTGTGAAGCAAAGGTCGAGTGTCTGCTTGATGTAATTATGAATATAAATCTTTATCTCATACAGTTTGTTTACAAGCAATGTACAAGATATGATGAAAGAAGGCGATACCAGTAGCAACGTTTAATGGCCACGCAGCTGTGTAAGGAAAGAAGCTACGAAGATGGTATGAGCCGATGTAGGCAGGGCCGGCCTTAGGCCGATTGAACCGATTTTGTGCTATTGGGCCCCATTCTCGTGGGGGATTTGCGCATTAGTGATTTTCACAAGTGATAAACATAGATGATTTTAATACTTAGGGTGAACTTATATTGGTACTCTAAAATGTCAGTACATTTTTTGTTCTGAAAGGTGAGTTTCAGGCGCCTGCCACACAGATTGCAGTCAGGTCTCGCACTTGCTAAGGCCAGCACTGGATGCAGGGTACCTTGCGCTAGTGCAAGAAACATTTTGTGTGTCCTTATGAAAGTTGGGAATTTCGATTTAGGGGATCTCATCAACAGAATGGGAGTGCTGTAGGAGATTGTATATTAAAGCAGGCTTGTTATGATAAAGTGTAAAGCTCACAGCATATAAGTTTAGCATTTTTGATGTTTGAAATCTAAACAGACTTATTTGCTGTGTCTCATTGTGTACGTGACGCTATACACAATTTATGCTTGATCTTAAAAATTACATTATAAAAATCATGTAAGTAAAGCGTAACACTGCAACAGCATTTATATACATAACGAATGTAACAACATGTTCCTTGACTAAATCGCAGTGTCCTATCTTGTTTTATTTTATTTATTTTCCAAAATTCTAATGTACTAGTCATCAGCCAATTTCAGTGGCTTATTTCGGCTGAAGGGAAGCCATGTAAAACTTTTGATATGGTATCTAAAAACTCTATGTTTTTTAAGTTTCGGTTTGGGGGGGAGGGGTGCTGCAGCCTGACAGCCCCCCGTTGGGTGTGCCCCAACTTCCTTGTACACGTAAATGTGGAAAGTCTCAAGTTCCTACGTGAACCATCCTATCATGTTTATGTTAATATTGCAACAGGTTTATGCTATAGGTGAGGTAAGGTAACAGTTTTAATTGTGGTGACAGTATCTCCCTTCTATCTCCTGTTTTTGAGTAGCTTGATGCTCTGTGCTTTGTCAAGTTTGTGTTACTCACACTGTGTACGTTCTTTCAATTTGTACAAAAATATATATTTGTTACAAAGTACAATTGATGATAAGTATTATCCTCCATGTTTCCACAGCATGGTGCCATAAATTCATCCTCTGGATAGTATTCATATACACTAAGTTATCTAAAAGTGAAAATAACATATTTAAAGGATGAGATGATATCTCCAGATCACTTAAGATCAAGACAAACGTCTGTATGCATACTCCATCCACGAACTTATACCGGGAAAGGCTCACTTTTAATTTCACAACATCGTTACTTTATGCTTATGAACTCCGTGTGTTTTAGAATTTTAATACTTCCAATAATAGTGGTGCAGTACCTAGATTAGCTAGATTAGCTAGATTAGCTTTTACTCCTTTGTTGTAAGTAACTCCCTGATGATGACACCCCATTGCCAAAACATGGAGGAGGTTAATATTTGCCTGTACTGTATTTTATTAAATAAATGTGTTGGCTCTTGTATTAATTACCATCTACTTCACTTACATGCCATTTTGCTATAATGAAGGTAAGAATTTTAATAATAATAATAATAATAATAATAATATCTCACTGATATCTTCTGCTTTTGAACAGCTTGATTCTGTGTGCTTGTTTTGAACTTAAAATTTCATTGTTTAGCTACCACTGTAAAAATGTTAATAATCATAACAATATCTCATTTATATTTTCCATTCTTGAATTGGTTTGTGCTGTAGGTGAGGTAAGGTAAGAGTTTAAGTTATGATATCTCCCTACTATCTTCTGTTTTCAAATTGCTTGATTCTGTGTGCTTGTTGTTGGCATTATACTGTCCACTGAACAAAACCATATGCACAATTTTGGCCTACTGGAAAGGATGATGACAGGCTGCCATCTAGCTAGCAAATTGCCTAGCTAGACTGTGAGAAGTCTAGACAGCTCTGCATAGATTCATACTGGTTATATTGAGTCTATGAAATCATGTTATTTCAAATCCCCCATTTGTAATATGTCACAAAATTCTCAACCCTTTCCCCCCTCAAAGCATGATGTCATTTATGGTCCTTCACCTTCCCAACTACAGCCTCCATATCTTGTGTGGAAAAGTTGTCCCATCGTGTGTACATACGCTGGGAAGGGTGGCCATGTTTGAAGTACAGTATTTCTAAGACTGAACTGCCATGCATGAGTGAGTTTTGCAGCAATTCTTTAGTTTTGTCATTATTTACTTCTAAAGCCTGTGCCTTGTTCTGTATTGTGTGCATGTGTGCATTCAACTGTCAGCCATGGCCAATAGGTGACATCTATGATTACTTTTAGTTGCTACTGGTTTGCTTGTACCTCCCTGATGACATGTTGTGAAGCAAGGTTAAAGTATCTGCTCCACAAGTTGTGAATACAAATATATTTCTTTTCATACTGCGTATTTACAAGCACTGTACATGAAAGAGTAAACTTTATTTCATATACTTGACACCAGTAGTAATGATTACGGTGCATTTAACTGCACAATTCAAGTTATTTTCAAAGACAGGAGCAGACGTGGAGTATTACATGACAGTACAAGAAATGCTGCTTACAAAGCTTAGGTATTTCAGTTTAGGTGGTTTTATGAAGCCAACAGGAGTAATGTAAGAAATTCTGTTTTAATGCTGACTTCTTAAGAAAGAGTGTGAAGCTTAAAAGATATAAGATTAGAATTTCTGATGTTTGAAATCCAAACAAATTGATTTGTTGAGTCTCAAAGTATGTGCTTTACTTTCAGTGTTAGGTAGGACCAAGTTGTTACCAGTACATGTGCGCTGTACATACTGACTGATTTCTAGCTTTTATCTCATACTATTTACTCTGTATTTTCATGTGAATTATTGTTGACAGTAAAATATTTCTATTTACCATCTTTCCAGCCCCCCTCCTATGGACTTCACAGTCTTTTCTACTTGATTTTTGCATTTGCATTTCATTTTTTTTTAGAAAAGTTTGCCCAAATTTTGCAGTTGAATGATGTGGCTAGAGCTGGCGTTTCTCCATATATGTGTAACTATTCTTAGGAAATTTTTGCTTCCTCTTTGTCTCGACAGTGTGTCTCCGCTTCTCCTTAATGTAGAGGGCATTATGCATTTTTGACACTTCTTCTTAATTTGCAGGGATCCTGTGTGAGCCATTGCATCAGGTTCATATTATAATAATGTGTGTACAGCTCTGCCACTTTTTTGCCAATAGTTGACTTCATGTGATATTAGGCAAATGTTGCATTCTGTAGGCAAACACTGATTCGGTTTGAATCCCAGTCAGACCACATGTCAGCATGAGAAAAATCAAAATATTTTACATTGTTTGATCATGCTGGGAGTGCAGATCCTCATCTGTGCAGGGGTTGTTGTCATCCTGCTTGTTGTCTCTAACCCGTTTCTCTTCTGTCGCAATATTTGTGGTATTTGTGTGGGAAATAGGGTATTTTGGAATTTTATGACCAAATTTTGTGATGACAAATTTATGGTTTAATGTTTAGACCAAAAGTATATGTGACTTGATGGTTTCACTCGATGGGGTTTATGTTCCCAGAGCAAGTGTAATTGAAATCTAGCCAATGAAATTTTAATAATTTTTCCTAAGAATTGATTAGTCAATGGCAGAAGAGCTTATTTCATTGGCCGACCAATCACAGATGTTGAAAGCATGTTTGTCACAAGTTGTCAGCCTGAAGCAGAAATGGGGGATGCAACAAAAATTGAGTCTCTGACAGAGAGAAGGGAGTCTGAAGTCAGGGACAGGATAGATGTCAGAAGATTGATAGCAATGACGAGACAGAAGTCGAAATAGCAACACAGAATCGGGGGGCAGTAAGAGGAGTTATTAGCAGTCTAGAAACAGTAGTTTGAGCAGGCAGTTAGACATTTGTCAAGATTATACACAGTAATTGCAAAATGCATTAGTGTGAGAGGATTTGGACAGTGCATTTGGGAGTAAAAATTTCTGGCATTGGACGATGTTAGACATTACATTTTGTGTGTATGGGTAGGTACACTCTCAAATTTCTAGTTCTTACATTATTGTAAGTGTGCTGTGATATTACGACATTCATCATCATCATCATCATCATCATCATCATCATCATCATCATCATCATCCAAACATCCGGTTGATCATGTGGTTTCAAACCATCTTTATGTGTAAAAGATGAATATGCAGGGCAAGTGAATGAATTTACTCTGTGTAATAATGCATTGCTAAGGCATATCATGCTTGGAACTGGATCCTTTTGTCTAAAGACAAGTACTTTAGCAATTCTATTGTGCCTGTGTAAGGATAATTGCAAATTGTCTTCAGAGTTGGCTAACAATACTCGATCATCCACATATATAAAGGTATCGAGATGTGTTTGTTATTAATTGGTACTCTGCGATGATAAATTTGTCTCCAGTCTTTTGTGAGGGAGTTTATATTAATTATGAAGAGCAGATGAGATAGGCCACATTCTTGTGGAACTTCTTGTTTAATAGGTTTCCAATCTGTTAATTCATTTTTGACCTTAATGAGTATCATATTATTTTCATAAGTGTTGTATATGTTACAATTTGTTGCGGTACTCTATCATTATGTAGTATTTCAAATAATTATACTCCTTTTTTATAATCTGATAAAGACATGTGTACCCATGTTAAAATTCCTTTGCATTTCAAACAAAATTTTGAGTGTGAAAATTCCATCTGCGAATGATATTCCTTTATGGAATGCATGACGAAGCAGCGACCCATTGGCCCTCCATGTATAGCCAGGGGTTGATCATGCAGCTAAAAAGCCCACATCGTAAAATCTACATAATTATTACGAAACACAAAAATTATGGAAGGCCAAGGCTCAACTATGGGCTGTAGTGCTATAGGATGGGTGGATGTGATAAAACATTGTATTCATAATTTGCAGCATGTTGCAAACTGAAAAATCAATAAGTCGAGTGCCGTTTGCATTTTGGGTATTTTCATCAAATCTTCCAAAATTACTATTAAGTGGAATATTCTCAACCGTGACATTCAAGTCACCCATCAAGAGCAACACATCTGGCTTACTAACGTCTAGTGTAGTCTTCTGGAAATTTTCGTAAAAAGCATAATTTCTTTATTCTTCATTGCCCTCAACAGGGGCATATATACCAGTAACTGCCACATGTCTATTATCCTCTTATTCCAATAAATAGGGTTACCAATTGCTTTTGTGTGTGTGTGTGTGTGTGTGTGTGTGTGTGTGTGTGTGTGTGTGTGTGTACGATTCATGCAAAACTCCTTTGTGCTCGAAATTATTTGCAAACGCCACTATAAAATTGAAAATAATTGTTGGTTTCTTTAGAACTTTTCAATTTCCATTTTGTTTGTGCAGTTGTTGCAATTTGTAGGTTTTTATATACTAAAATATCCTCTAAGTCCTCATCTTTCTAACAAGTACCATGGATATTCCATGTTGCATAATTCATTGCTTTTCCTTTTCCATTTTTTGTCGGTACTGTTTAACATGTACGGGTTGTCATCACTAACTTCAGTCCGGTTTTCAACTTGAAAGCATAAAAAGGGGGTCCTCCCAGTGGGGTGCTGGCCAAACATAGTGGGGAAGTCTTAGTGGTAGAGCTGCTACCTTTAGAGCCTCTAAACAGGCTTAGAGAATAGCATTTCCTCTGTTCTTGATGTTACAGTTATACCACTGATACTTGGTCGGAAAAGCCTCATTTGTAAAAACGGTATACGGCGGGAAGGCGAAAATGACGGTTTGGTAGGAGTCGCTATGTTGTACGCATCACTACCCCTTTACAACATTGACAAAGCAACTGATGAAATCGGCGCTCTGGAATCCCATTCATGCCATGAAGGGATCGTCATGTTTGCGAGCATCAGAGCTAGACCAAACCCCTGGTTTCTCACTTTTCCAATAATGCCAGTTTGAAGTTAGGAATATCTGTCGAGCACTGTGGGTGGCGATGAGGAGCCACCATGGACAGCGCCACTTCCAGAAGTCTTTTGGTTTGTGTGGGTGATACCAGAGGTAGGAACAGGTTACCTTATAAACCCACCAGCATAAAACAAACATTACGTATGTGCCCTCTAATTCTGAAGACCTGTACGTCCAACAACTGTAGCACCTCATGACTGATTCCAGTCTGAAACATGCAGATGCTTGTGAAGGCGAGGGAATACTTTTTCCAAAATTCATTAGCGTCTTGTTGCAATTTTATCCGTACTTATTGGACCTCCGAAGGACTCTGTGTTACTTGCCAAAGCCAAACATCAATAGGACGTTACCTGTACCATTACTAGGAATCCTGCAATGAAATTTTTTAATAAAAAAAAAAACGGTTTTGTAGACACGGTGAAATCAAACATTTTATGTGATGTACTGTTCGGCTAAAATAAGCAACTGAAATTGACTGATGAGTGGTAAAGTGCATTTTGAAATATAAAATAAAAAGAATAGAAAGCCTTATATGATGGGGGTGAAACACTGTGATGACAAATGGCCACAAGTGTTATTGTGGGCAGGTTCGCGAGACACATATGGAGGAATAAAATGAATGTTGCACCTGTCTGGCTAAAGTATTGTGTAATATAGGTATGCGGTCTGCAGGTTGGAGACCCACGCCTTAGATGAACTTTAGAAAAAAGGAAAGAGTAGACCTTGTGATTTGAACTAGTTGAGTAAATTACGTAACTTGTAGTTACACTCACATGTAAGTAAATGTTGTAGCAAACAGTGATATATTGCAGTTATATTTATGACTTCATTTTGACAACACAGTTTTTCAGACACTCTTTTGTGTTTGGACATTGTAGTGGCATTTTCTGTTACTGTATTGTTATTTGGTTATTCTGTATTTTTATTTTTTCCTAAGTGTCTCAAAAAAAGTTTGATATCAAGTGATTAAGCTTTTAATGCAGAAAAAGTATTTTTGTATTATTATTTTTATATTTCCCCCCCCCCTCCTCTGTCTTCTCTTTTTGGGTTTTCTCCCTTCCTCCTGGGCCCTCCTTACTCCTGGCTCCCCTGCTATCATCATGGCTCCTCCTTGCCTCTCGGTTCCCGGTCTGTTCGCTTGGTCTGTATCTGCACCCACTGCTCCTGCTGGACCGCTTTCTGCTGTATCCGGGGACCGCTCGGTTGGTGGCTGCTGATCCGCCTCATCCTCCGATGCCACTCCTGCCTTTGCTGCAATTTTAAATCCTGGACCCAGCTGGACTCGAACTGATGAACCTGTGAATTGTAGCCTAGTGTCTTACCAACTACTCCACTGCTGCTGGTGCCAATCTCAGCTTCGGAACTTCCCGATATCGACTTCGGACAATCAGTTTCTAATGATATTACATAGAAGCAATGCGGGAGATATAATGTGTTATGGGGAAGTTCCAGAGGCAGCAACCGATAGAGCAATTCATTGCCTAATGGGTAACACAATGGTCTGGCAATCAGAAAGTCGCCAGACTGAATCCACTGGGGTCCATGAATTAAAGTATTATATTTTCCGTTGAATTCCTTTAATTAAAAAATATTCTCTTAATTTTAGTGGATCAACATGTCAAGAGGAAGATTTAAGTTTCCGGGGGGTTGGGGGGTTGGTGGGGCAGTGGATAAGACAGCAGACCAGTAATCAAAGGGTCAGCAGTTCGAAACCACTGGGATCCAGGAATCAAATAAAAAAATTAATAATTTATTAAAACAGTAACTTAAAACACTAATTTAAATAACTGATTACTTAATATATAACACTTATTTAACTAAATTAAACTAAATAAGTGTCTTAAATTCAAATGTTTTAATTAAATTAAATAAGTGTCTTATTATTATTATTTAATATTAAGACATACTTAACTAAATTAATTAATGATATTAATAATAATATTAAATAATATTCTTTAATATTAAGAAACATATTTAATTTAGTTTAATTAATAATATTAATAATAATAAATAACATTATTAACAGTATTAATGATATTATCAAATATTAAGACACTTATTTAATTTAATTAATTAAATAGCAATATTATTTAATATTATTAATAGCATTAAATAATATTAACTAATTAAAATAATTAAATAATTTATTACTTAATATACAACACTTATTCAAGTACATTAAATTAAATAAGTGTTAAAATTAAATAACTTATAATTAAATTAAATAGGTATCACAATATTTCATTAATAATTTAATTAATATTTAATTAATTTAATTGATTAATAATATTAATAATAATATTAAATAATATCCGCTACCCACCCGCTACCAGCGGTGCAAGTTTTGTCGAAATCAGTACGTCATGAAGGGCACTTTACTCAAAAGATCGAAACAGGATTTCTTCCCTATCTCGCCTCGCATAGCAGGGTATGACTGAAATGTCACACCTAGTACTCCCTGCCCATGCGCTACAACCAGCGGAAGTTTGGTCCAAATCGGTCAGTAATGAAGGGTACTTAAGAGGTCCCCTGTCGCCTCGCATTGTTCCTGGTTGGCCGAAACGTCATACGTGGCACTCCCTACCGGTTCGTTACTAACAGTGCGAGTTTGGTCGAAATCGGTACGTAATGCAGGGCACTTTACTCGTGACGCCAAAACAGTATTTCTTCTGTATCTCGCCTCGCATTGCAGCGGGATGACCGAAACTTCACACCTGGCACTCGCCACCCATGCACTAAAACCGATGAAAGTTTTCTCGAAATCGGTACCTACTGAAGGGCACTACACTCAGGAGGACGTTTCAGTTTTATGCCCCTATCTCGCGCCGCATTAAAACCAGATGAACTAAACGTCACACCTAGCACTTCCTGCCCATGCGCTACAATCAGCCGAAGTTTGGTCGAAATCCGTCTGTAATGAAGGGCACTTTACTCGAAAGGTCGTCCCAGTTTTACGCAGCTATCTCGCCCTGTATTGCGGCGGAATGTACGAAACGTCACCCCTAGAACACCCTGCCCATGCGCTACAACCTGCGAAACTTTGGTCGAAATCGGTCATTAACGAAGGGCACTTTACTCGAGATCGAAACAGTTTCTTGTCCCTGTCTCACCTCGTACTGCAGCGTTACAATTGACCGAAACGTTACAATTGACTCTCGCCACCCATGCGCTACAAGCAGTGCAAGTGTTGTCGAAAATTATCAGCAGTGAAGGGTATTTTGCTCAAGAGGCCGAAACAGTTTTTAGCCCCTATCTCCCCTCGCATTGTAGCAACGCGACTGAAACGTCACATCTGGCACCCATGGCCTGCAAGCAGTGTAAGTTTCGTCGAAATCGGTCGGAAATGAAGGGCACTTGACTCATGAGGTCGAAAGTTTTTCGTCCCTATCTCGCCTCGCATTGCAGCGGGATGAATGGAATGTAACACCTGACACTCCCTACTCATTCGCTACAACCAGAGCGAGTTTGGTACAAATCGGTACGTAGTGAAGGACACTTTATTGGTGAAGCCGAAACAGTATTTCTTCCCTATTTCACCCCGCGTCACAGCGGGATGACTGAAACAGCCGAAACAGTATTTCTTCCCTATTTCACCCCGCGTCACAGCGGGATGACTGAAACGTCACATCTGGAACTCACCGCCATCGTGCTACAAGCGGCGCAAATTTTGTCAAAATCAGTACGTAATGAAAGGCACTTACTCGTCAGGTCTCTTAAGTTTCACTCCCCTATTTCGCCCCGCATTGCAGCGGGATGAACGAAACGTCACACCTAGCAACGCTACAACCAGCGAAACTTTGGTTAAAATCGGTCAGTAATGAAGGGCACTTTACCCTAGAGGTCGAAACAGTTTTTCTTCCCCTGTCGCCTCGCATTGGTCCTGGTTGATCGAAACGTCACACCTGGCACTCCCTACCCGTTCGTTACTAACAGTGCGAGTTTGATCGAAATCCGTCAGTAACAAAGGGCACTGTACTCGAGAGGTCGGAACACTTTTTCGTCCCTCTCTCGCCTCGCATTGCGGCGGGATGACCGAAACGTCACATCTGGCACTCGCCACCCATGCGTTACAAGCAGTGCAAGTTTGGTCGAAGTCGGTACGCATGAAGGGCACTTTACTCGACAGGGCGATACACTTTTTCGATCCTATCTCGCCTCGCATAGCAGCGGCATGCCCGAAATGTCGCATCTGGTTACAATACGATACCGATACGTTACAAGCAGTTTGAGTTTGGTCGAAATCGGTCAGCAATGAAGGGTACTTTGTTCGAGAGGCCGAAAGAGTTTTTAGTCCCTATCTCGCCTCGCATTGCAGCGCGGTGATCGAAATGTCACACCTAGCACTCCCTACCCATGCGCTACAAGCAAGGCACGTTTGGTCGATATTGGTTACTAATGAAGGGCACTTCACTCGTGAGACAGAAAGAATTTTTCGCGCCTACCTCGCGTCGCAATGCACAGGGGTGACCGAAACATCACACCTGGCACCAATGGCACCTGGCATCAATGCGCTAAAAGCAGGGCAAGTTTCGCCGAAATCGGTCCGTAATGAAAGGCACTTTACTCATCGGGCCGAAACTGTTCTTTGTCCCTATCTCGCCTCGCATTACAGCGCGGTGACCGAAACGTCACACCTGGCACTCCCTACCCATGCGTTACAAGCAACACAAGTTTGGTCGATATCGGTCGGTAATGAAGGGCACTTCATTCAAGATGCGCGAACAGTTTTTCGTTGCTATCTCGCCTCACATTACAGCGCGGTGAACGCAACGTCACAATTGCCACTCCGTGCCCATTCTCTACAAGCAGTGCAAGTTTGGTCGAAATCTATCACTAATGAAGGGCACTTTACTCTTCGAGCCGAAACTGTTTTTCGTCCCCATCTCGCCTCGCATTGCAGCGGGGTGATTGACACCTCATACCTGGCACTTCCTACCCATTCGCTATAAGCAGGGCATGTTTGATCGAAATCGGTCACTAATGAAGGGCCCTTTTCTCGTGAAGCCAAAACAGTTTATCGTGCCCATCTTGTCTCGCATTGCAGCGGGGTGAGTCCAACCTGGAACTCCCTACACATTTCGTACAATCTGTGCACGTTTGGTCAAATTCGGTCGGTAATCAAGGGGACTTTACTCCAGAGGCCGAACAGTTTATCGTCCCTATGTCGCCTCTCATTGAAGCGGGGTGACCAAAACGTGGCACCTGGAACTCCGACCCCATACGCTAAAAGCAGTGCAAGATTTTTTGAAACCTGTTGCTCATGAAGGGGACGTCACTCAAGAAACCGAACAGTTTTCCGTCCCTATCTCGCCTCGCATTGCAGCAGGGGTGACCGAAACGTCACACCTGGCAATCCCTACCCATGTGCTACAAGCAGTGCAAGTTCGGTTGAAATCAGTACTGGAGGGCACTCTACTTGGAAGCCAAAGTAGTTTTTCGTCTGTATGGCACCTTCCGTTGCAGTGATGTAACCAAAACATCACACCTAGCACTCATCAGGCACTGGGCTACAAACACGGCAAGTGTGCAAATACAATCCTTGTCCAATCAGTGCAATGTATTCGATATCTTTATGTTACAAAACTTATAATATTTCCACATCTTGACCCGATATGTTTCGATCCTGTAAGATCATCAGGGACTCCCTTGAAGTTAAAAATTAAATAACTAAAAGCGACACATGCAGCTATTACAATATATATAGCAGAACAAGAAACAGTTGGCTGTCATGGAGTTTGACTTGTTTGGGTCTCTGTGTGTATACTATGTAGTAGGAGCTGAATGTGATTGGCAGAAGGTAAAAGTTACAAAAGACGAATGCAGCAGTCTGGTATAACAAAATGTGCAAGCAATTACAGTTATCACCTAACTATACACACATAAAAGTGAGTGGATCCAGCCAAAAAAGTTATAACACACTAAAAAGGGGGACCCAATTTTGCACAAAACAGGAGTTGAAATACTTATATATCAAAATGCAAAAAAAAAAAAAAAGTACAGCTTCTACCGTCTGCTGATCAATTTACTTCCATCTGTGAAGATAAAGGCAGGAGGTTCATCTGCAATGGTCACACACTACCACAATAAACTATGCTACAGCCAAGAAGGCAGTGATCTTACCTCATCTTCTTCCTCCATCTGAAGTCACTGATATCCCAAACTTCTGTGTGCAGACAATGCCCACATGGCCATTCTTCGTCACTTGGAACGCCATTTTGTCAGTGGTGCCTGTGCACATGTACATTATTTTTAATGGTAATCCACTTCCTATTGTTCACACAAGCAGGGCTGTGGAGTCGGAGTCAAGAGTCATGGAGTTGGAGTAGGAAGGAACTGTAGGTGGAGTCGGAATTGGTAAAAATGTACTGACTCTTACTCCATCCTCAATCTAATATCTTGACTAGCTAGTCCAAATCCAGAGCTCTGATAGCTAAATAACCATTAGATTTATACTTAAATATAGGTTATAAGTCTAAAAAGTAGCCTTATGATTCACGTGGTGGTGATGAAATTTCTTATAGGTTTACCATTATTAATACATATTGGGATTTTATGGAGCAGTTAGAGTCGGAGTTTTAAAAATTGAGGAGTCAGAGCCGGAAGTTTTGTGTACCGACTCCACAGCCCTGCACACAATAGTTTGACTGTGAGTAACACACACCATTAACATGAAAACATTTCATGAAACGTAAGGCTGTCTCCATGTTTCATTAAGCCCAACGCAGTGAGGGTAGAGAAGGGTGTGGCAGTACAGCACATGCACTTTCACACTCATTCTCACCCCTGACACTAGATCAAGACAAGTGGTTTGCCTCCTGGCCCCACCAGCTTACCCTGGGTTGGGAATGAATAGGAGGTTATGCTGGCCTCAGATGCTGTCTGCATGCTATGAATATGAGAAAAAACTTTTCCCCTGCTAGAAATTGATGGCTGATATCTTGGTCATCCAGACCACTGCACTGCCTTCTTCTAAAGCAAGAAGTTGCACAAGTATGGAAGATTTCCACATTACACAGAGAATAAACATTCAGTCTAGGTTCACAAGCACCTTAAGCCAGATCAGTCTCATCAGCAACATTACACCTTACATATGATCATCCACCATTTATGTCTAGGCCTTCCAACTAATCTCTTCCACTGAGTTTTGAACAATGATCTTCTCTTCCATTTTTTCTCAGATGTACAAATTATCAACATTTCTGAGGCCTCCCATGCATGCTACCTGCCCTGCAAAACTCTCCCGTCTTAACTTCATAACCCTACCATTTGGTGAACACTGCATTTTATTATCGAATAAAAGTAAAATATCAACTTCAATAACACACAGCAAATGCATCACACACACACACACACACACACACACACACACATCTTCCTTATATATATATTAATACTACAAAAACATACATCAGCATGCATATTTGTTCCTGGAGCATGTAAGCACTCATTAGTATCCTTCAGTAAAAGTGCACTGTGAAGGGAAAAAGAGATTCTTCTCTTTGTAAAAGCCAGTAACATCAACTGCTACTGTAATCACATTCCCTAGGTTAGGTTACGTTATGTTAGGTTATGTTAGGTTCGGTTGGGTTGGGTTATGTTGGGTTAGATTATGTTAGGTTAGATTGAGTTAGGTTGTGGTAGGTTTGGTTACGTTACTTTGTACTAGGTTGGGTTAAGTTGGGTTGAGTTGGATTTGGATGGGATGGGTTGGGTTGGGTTGGGTTAGGTTACATTTGGTTGGATTGGGTTTTGTTGGTTTCAGTTACGTTGTGTTGGGTTGTTTTGGGTTAGGTTACATTGGATTGGGGTAGATTGGGTTCAGTTAACTTGAGTTAGGTTGTGTTTTGTTGAGTTAGCTTAGGTCACATTGGGTTTGGTTTGGTTTGGTTGGGTTATTTATTTATCTATTAATTTATTCATTTACTTATTTATTACTTATTTACTTACTTATTTACTCACTGGCAGCATGTAATGTTCTCCAACCACACATTACATCCAGGATGTCCTCATTTAATAATTTATCTATTTATCTATTAATTTATTAATTTATTCATTTACTCACTCACTCACTCACTCACTCTCACTCACTCACTCACTCACTCACTCACTCACTCACTCACTCACTCACTCACTCACTGACAGCATGTAATGTTCTCCAACCACACTTTACATCCAGGATGTCCTCATTCATAACCGCAAATGATAAAAAGGCAAAAAGAAATGGCAAGCTCTTGTGCATAGAAAATCCACTCTATATAATTAATGCCTCACCTCCATCAATTCTCTCTATTTTTTATAAAAATACAAATTTTATTCCAAACCTTACACCTTAAAATGTAGCTTCCAGTAGGCTGCAATCTGTAGCAAGGTGTTTGACCACAACCAACCACTTCATACCACATATGCAATCGTTTCTGTTTGTCAGCACCTATAAGTGCCACTTCAAAATCTTGATTCCCAACTGTTTTAAGTAAATGGATCATTACCAAGGGAATGGCCCAAACCATCACACACACCACTTACATTTTTCCTGCAATCAAAATTTAAAAAATCACTAATATGCGTGTCATTATATTAATTCACTATTATATTCAGTCGTATTGGGCCTTAGTTTAGGTTAAGTTAGGTTACGCTACGTTAGGTTATGTCATGTATTTTTTTATCTTCAGCTTCCATAACGTACAATAACTCGCTGCGCAACCCGTACCTTCTCATACGGGACCATGCTCCGTAAGGTCTCTATGTTACGTGATACAAATAAACTTTTTTGCAACGCGGGACGCGAACACTGAATAGTCACAGAAAGTGGCAAACATAGTCTACAACAGTACTGCCAACATCATGTCCTTCCCAAGATACCGCATGATACTTATTCATATAATTCCAACTAAGTGCACTTGCATTTAGTTGGAATTATATGAATAACATGCTAAATGCATGAAATATCAACAATATTCGGATCCTATGAGCTATTCCTCGTGTTTGTGTGTGATCGTGACATGTAAGTGGTAACACGTCGTAAAATGCAGCGTTGCAGACACAAGCATCGAGTTTCACGTGTCACTCATTAGTGAACAATAATCTTCAATGCACCAACAACTTTTACAAGACATGCTTCAACATACCACGTCAACATGTCGTGATTCAAATAATGTTTTCAATGAACATTTTAATAACTGGGCTGGTGTGGTTTAAGTGTTACATGCGCTCCTTCCCGGATGATGCTGTGCCAGTACACTGAAATATGTCGGGTTTATGCAAAGTGATTGCATATTGTGTTTTAACATTGTGTACGCATTGGTGTTAGTACGTACTGTTGTAATACTCCAAGCCACTTATAGACAATACACAACGTCCCCATTCATTGTGATTTCAATAACAAAGTAATAAATCACTTTTTTGCTTCCACAACTCACTAGCAACACTAGCCATCACTCACACGCACGATTGCATACACTCATATTCACTCCTTTGGGCATTTCGGATTTTTACCTTCATTTTTTGCTTTGTGCTACACTAATCGGAGGCTGTTTCATCACGGATCAGACAGAGTTACGGGCAACAGTAACGCTAAATATAAACCAGTACTATAGAGTTCCCAATTTCTTTGATACGTGCAAATTACCATTTGCGCAATATTTAAAATGTACCTAATTGCATGTTACGACACGAAGGTTTGTAATTTTGTGAAAATTATGCGTCTTGTGTAGTTCTTATCCGTGGTCCTGGTTGCATGAATAAATTAACCTGGTGGTTTGCTTTAACGCAAGCAAATGTGAACAGATTTATACACTTGTTCTTTTCGGTTATCATCCATAGCTTTCGAAATGGAAAAGCTGCTACTGAAACGCTTCTCTATGATGTTACAATAAGTCGACATGACCTAACCTACGCGGGAAAAGCGTGAATGAAAACACCAAATTCCAAATGTGATGTGATCATTAGTACCAATTGCATGTTACAACACATATTTTATGTAATGTACAAACTATTCCCATTAAAGGTCATTCTGTACACAGCACCTTTCATACAATTGAGACTGACAAAATTGTTGATGTGTATATGATAGCGGGACAGCACATTGCATTTGTGAAAATTGGCACAGTAACAATTCTTATTATAAATAATTCAAGTTTATGTGCAGTTTCAAACTTTTCCTGATGTTCACACATTCCTCTAAACATTCCCCTCTCTATAATTCAATTGTTCAAATCATCTCACAAAACTTTGTTACCAACACAAGCAATTACTCTCTCAACTCACTCATTCATAATCATGAACCAACTTGACATCACTCATTGTGTAAATGAGGCATACCACTTTCATTAGATTGATTTTTTATTTGAAATATTAATTTTTCTGCACATTTTATTGCCCTTTGGCCTCTGCTGCCTGGGGCAGCTACACCATGCACCACCCCTGCAACTGCCTTACTCCATGAAGTATATATTTATGCATCACGTACAGAAGACTGGTCAAAATTACATCACCAAAATTGGCAATAAATCCTTCCAGGCTGTGCCAAAGTTCAACTATTATATATATTTAATGGAATGTAACAGTAACACAACTTAATTCTTCCTCTACTTTTTTTGAGGCTTGATCAGAAACTTGTACCAAAAAAAGACCCAACTATATGGACTCCTACAACCCAAACAGATGAATATATGAAAACAAATAATAATCCACCAGGGTCATGGGTGGCCCCTGTGCACAAAATGGGCTACGTTAGTAGAAAAAAAGAGGCATAAATCATACACTAATATAGTGTTCAATTGTAATCAATTTATTGAAACCTTTCTGTCAACATATATGCTCATTCAATTGCGTACAAAGTTCACGTCAGGCAGACACGCTGCTGCTTCCCTTGTAACATCCACTTACATCCAGCCTGATCCTGCCGAGAATCGTCACTGCAATTTTCATGAATGCTGAAAAAAATAAAATTTAGCAATAACACAAGAAAGAATACGCTTTACACATGATCATCAGTGCAGAAACCAGTCGTAAGCCTGATGCACACTATGTGTATGCTCAGCAAGCAAGCAGTAGGGTAAAATAAGCTCTGCCTGCATTTAAATGCATCTGTTCACATCCACAGTCATGCCCACAAAACAAAGTGCACAAGTGAGCACAGGTGTTCTTGGAAAGGATACCTGACCCAAAATAACACAATTACTGCCAAATCTGTGTGACCTTTCAGAATATGTTTAAAGCATAAGGAACCATGCTAAGACTGCCACAACAGCATTCAGTGTGAGCGTACCCATAGTGTTGAGAGGCTACGATTCCCACTGTATAAACACAACTGTCTGATTTATTCATATTGGAAGCTGACCCTACATTATAACTTACACCTTGAAATGTAAAAGATTGCCGCATGCCCAGTGCCTACACACATGGCAACTCTGGCATCATAGTAGTAAGAAGTCATGCTTGTCAAATGAAGCAGGACACAAGTCCCCAGTCAGAATAACACTCAAGATCAAGAGCCAAAAACCTCATCCACTTGGCACACCAAGTTTCATTTTAAAATCATTAAAGCACTTTGTTGTCAGAGTATGTCTCAATATTTCAGTGACACTCAAAACAAGCACTCCTTTTCTGTCCAGGCAAAAAAAGAATGAAACAACAGCCTTTATGTAAGAAAAAATTCAGCAATAAGCAATTATATTACAAAATTGACTGCTCACACCAGACTAGCACCAAGACATTTAATACAGTGCATCATCAACATAACAGAATTTGTACTCTTTTACTATGGATCAATATTTCACACATCACATACTTTTGATTATTTTAACAACTAAATAACTCAGGATTTTTCAAGAAATGGAAGACAAAGTTAAACCCAAAATGAATCATGCCTGCACTGCTTCATATTTCTAAGATTGCTGAAGTCAACTCAAACAGCCTTAACCAATACTTGAGGTACAGTACAAAAATATATCATATTTTATCCTATAGAGAAAGCACTTTCTAATTACATTAACAGAATAACATGGTTCTGTGCTTCACACACTACATGCACAGGAGGTGGAAGCTCAAAACACTACACACAGGCAAGAACACAAAAGCAATCAAACAACTAATAGTGCCTTCATCAAAAACAAATTAAAAGCTGCCTATTTGTGATGTCATTCAAGGACATAAGAGAGTCATTTGGTTTTAAAGAAAGGAGGCCTTAAGTCAACATTTAATTCAACCATACATATATGATGTCACTCTAAGTTGGAATGAACACACCCTCTACTGAACCATCTGAAAATAACTGAAGGGACCACATGACTGTGAAACAAGCTCTGAATTTCACATTTGTGTGTTACTCCAACTACCCAGTGCCATGAGATGCTGTCCAAATTCCTGTCAGCGCAATTAAGTGAATGAGGCAGGTTGTGTGGCAGTCTTGTCTGTTACCTGAGGGATTGTTTTACTGCACATAATTCTTACATATGGTAACAGATGGGAAAACCATGTAACATAAATGATTTTAACCTTGCTGCTTTCCTTGGACACAGACAGTACTGCTGTTTTCAGTAAGAAATATTTGGCTGTTCATAAACACAGCAAAATATTTCTTGCACAACCTGTATCTCTAGGTGCTACAAAAGTATGTCGCTATACACACCTGTTTGCATCTAAAACTCCTTCTTTACGATTGTTACACTTTATGCAGCTGTTACAGAGTGCCATCACAAGCACAAAAGCCGTATTTCATTGCCTGTTTCATTTCCCAACACTTCATGACCAAGAACTTCAATGTGTAATACATGCAGAAAAATGGCGAAAGTAGCCCATCATTATAAACAATGGCGTCAATTTCAGCTGTCTTTAAAAGTGGTTTATTTAAAGAACTGCATAAGGTTAACCTTTTAAAGCCTAGCGGTAACTTTACGTACCACCAGGCTTAACATTAAAAAATTTTACGTGGTGCCCACATTGCGTTTGTGTGTTTTGTACGGATCTCAGAACAAACAGCAACTTTTGCCGTATAAAACATTAAGAGACTGGTTTTTATAACCGAAGTGGAGGGTGTTTACAGCGCGGTACGCACTGAGTCCTTATATAAAACAGATACACTTCGTCTCTAAAGGGTTAATTGGGGTTGCTAGTCTATTTGTGCCTCTTAACTGCATGTATCTGTTACACACCCCCATCATATGTTTTCATTTAGTACTGTACACACACTATATTTTGAACAAATCAAAACACAAACATACCGCATGTAATCCGACAAATTGGAACTGCGCATTTTGTTGGATTAAATGCTGTATGTACAGTCTAGTGCACAAAATATGGATTACACTGAAACACACACCACTAAAATCACAGACAAGTCCTTTAATCTCAGATCCCAAGATGTTTGGCGTGGTTGTTCTCACACTAGCATTGCTTCAAGGTCAAGTGAGACTGTGACGTAAAGTAAAAAACCAAAATGCTCGTGCCAAATTTTTCAGGATATGATTTCTTCTTGATCATGTATAATGTCACACCTGCTACTAACCCTTTCATGATTGTGCGACATTTTTAACTGGTTATGTCCTTGCACATGTAGGAACAGGATGCACGACATATGCAAGAGGAAATACGGTTCTTATGATGATGTGACTGTACTCAACTGACAATAAATGTACCTCGTATCAGTAACTTAGCTTTTCTCTATAACCGCTACCTATGATGATCACAAGCAATAACCACAGTCACACTGAAGCTCCAAAAAATACATACAAACATGCAACATAATACAGTGCTTTCAAGGAATCACACTTTTCCCCACTAAAAAAACAGTACATACAATGAGGACATAAAGTGGCATAGGCTGTATATCCAATCCACGTGTTATCAATTTATTTATACACTACACTCTGAATCCACTAATCTTCTTACAAAGATGTAAATCCTGGACCAAACATCTGGAACATAACGTTACATTACCATCAAGTCACAAGAAATTATGTACGTCATTTTCATATACTAAGTCATATTTTAGATGAAATTAAGACGACACTGGCCTGATAAAATCCATCCAATAAAAGTTTATGAAGACTGTCTTAGTTCTGGCATTCACTTTATTGATCATGTGTTCTCATGCTTTATCATCAGTACTTACACTCAAACACGAACTAAACACCATTTAAGATCACATGAAATACGTCAAAGCAGAATGTATTTTCCACAGTTATATGGGTAAAACTCTTTTCTGAATGACAGTATTAGCACCACAGAAATCAGGGAATGAATGAAGATAGCAAAAATAGTACCATGATGAGGCCACAGGCTGGATGACTAAGAAATCATGGTTCAATTCTTTGAAGGAGAAAGAGATTTTTGGGTCCAAAACATCCCGACACCCGAAGCACAACCAGACAACTATTAGGCAGGTACCACAGACTCTTTCCTTGGGGATAAAGCACCTGGGCTATGAAGGTAACCACTACCTCCATCAAGTACCAAGATTAAGAATGTGTGGAGCTTTACCTCCACTACCACTCATGGCAGGGTGCTTAAATAACCACAGGGACAGGTTTACATCTCATCTTTGCCTATGTGGGAGTGTGGCAAAGTCAGTTCAACTGGTTTGGCTTTTCATGGAGAGGAGAATTAAAAACTGAATAAATTCTGCCCTTTCCCTGTTTGTTACCCTTCTGACCCCATCAAGGATGGACAGACAAACACCACACAAACTATGAGAACCTCTCTTCACCATTCTGTAAAGTAGGATAGTATAGAGCTGGCACTTAACAAACATGAGAGCCAGTACATAACATTTTGGCTGCACTAACTATAAACACACACACGCGCGCGCACGCACGCACCCACACACACACTCATTCAGACAAATCCAAGCTGTAATGATGAACTTCATTACTTACCACCTAGGATTGCTAGGAAAGTGAAATGCAAACAGCTATGAAGGGCTAGAAGAGACAAGGCATGCATAAAGAATTTTGGCAGAAGAAACCTTTTGGAAACAGGCTGCTCAAAAGATGAGGTGACAGGACATCGACGTAACTAGCTCAAAGCTCTATCCAGTGAAACACTCCAGTACAGGCAAAGTTGAATGTATAGGTTCTGCCATCAGGGAAGCAGCTTCTTATAGTGATGGCAAATCAAATATCCTGGGATATTACACCATGTTGACTCCTCATTAGCTGCAAGATTTGAAGTTCTCACAGTGGTGGTGCTACATATTCAGGTCTTCTGTGATTTGATATGCTGGAGTTGGGTGAGCGAGTCCCAGCATTTGGAGGGACAGCAGTGTCTTCAAGTTCAGGGTCAAGAGGTTGGACAGAATCAACAAGACTGAATCCTTAGTACAGAGCTGCCAGTAATCTTCTTGGACCACTCTCTCGACATTGCAGCACTGTAACACTCATCTGGAATTCCACTGTTTACCAGTTGACAGAGTGGAACATTTCAGAAAACTTGAATACACAACGTACTTTAAGTTTCTGTGCATGCATGTTTGTGCGTTAAGAGTCAAACAAACCAGATTCATATATATCACACATCACTGCTTAGTGTCCCTGCTTCATATTCTGGCAGTCCATGATTCAACAGTGCAGTATATATGCTTTTACCCAGTCCCTCCTGATAATGTGACAGTAACTTGGCTTCCACATCATTCCCAAAAAATCACCAATAAACTTTAACATTTAACACTGCCATAACTTATGTACTATGAAAGCATCATTAAAGAGACAAGACGAATGAAAACTTGGGAATAAACTTATTTAAAATGGCTTCTGATTCAATGATGTTAATGTTTCTGAGAAATGAGGGACATTTTGCACACATATAAAGAACCTATAATCACCTCAGATACCAAATGACAATGACATTATGCAATATGCTAAGAGAAATTATACAACAGCACAATGAACAACTACAGCCTATAGCTGCTTGAAAATTCTTTTCTTCCAGTGCAACTTCTGGATTTGTCACTTTGTATGAAAAATTATACCGTTTGAGGCATAAACTAGTCAAGGTACATTAAATTTATTACAGGTTTGGTCCAGGATTAACATTTTATAAACTAATATGAGGGAAAGTGTTGGGACAATGAAGTGGGGGCATGTAACAAGGTTCCACAGGTAGGTAACACCCTCTTTTGTGTGTGTGCATGCGCGCGCGCGCGTGTGTGTGTGAGAGAGAGACAGAGCGAGAGAGTAAACAAAACAGGAACAAGACAAAAGGAGCCATCTACATATGTATCTGTATGCCGGTATTGTAAGATGTTCTCCAGCCAAATTTAATTACAGCAACTGCATAACAACAATCAAACTGATTTCTTAAAAAAAAATAAAAAATTGAACACAGAATGGTATAATTTTCATCTCTTGATTTAAGAAAAAAATCAAAAATGTTTATTTATATTCTGACAGATGATTGCACAGCAAAATTAGTTATAGTTTCAAAAGTAAAGCAACTTGATATAATGAAAGTGATGGTACATCATAATGAATACATATCATATTCAAAATTCAAAACTTTGATGTTATAAACAATGTACCAATCAAACTTGTTGCACCAAGTGACTAGCGAATGTCAACCTTCCAAAATGACCTCTACAAGATCAAACCTTCCACACACAATAGTAAAACCTCATCAAAACAAAAACAAAATCTATACAATTCCCAATCAATAACAAGGACATTTTAACAACTTACGAACATTAGAAAAATGCTTTTAGTACCAAGTGCAAACGTTCTTTTCAGGGTTTTACATTACAATGTAATGAGGTTTTACTCTATTTTGCATTACCAACAAGACTGTACAATTCACAATGTTAACATATTTTTGGTACATTCATATTTTTATATTCAAAACTGGTCACTCTCCTGACGTTTTGGATGACATTTACAACTAAGTACACTATAGATACTCCGTTTTAAAATAATGTATGAACACACGTTTACTGCATACATTCGTGAGCACAGCACACAAGGTGCAATGGTTATCAAAAACACATGGATGTATTCAACAAAGCTATTTTATCTTCTCAACACACGATCGAGCATGTTACAGGACCCATTTTCTACTGACATGCATGATCAAGCATATTAGAATATCAACTTTCTGTCCACATGTGATCCAGCATGTTACAAAACAGTAAGTATCAACATACACAAATGAATATGTTACAGGACCCATTTTTTCTTGACATGCAAGATTAAGCACGTTATAGCATTCACTTTCTCTACACTCGCATGAGCAGGCATGGGGCGGCCCATTTATACAGGCAAACTAGGTGGATATCTGGAGCATAAAATTTGAGAGAATAAATAAATTCAAGAGATTGTTTTAATTCCACAATAGTCACGCAAATTGCAATTCAAAAGTCTTAAATGACATTTTAATGCATCTGCTTTTAAATCTGAGCTCCCTGGAATGTGGGAAGGGGGGGGGGATGCCAGGCGCATGGTTTGTCTAGGCCACCAGTTTCTAGCAGCTAGACTTGGGCCGCCCCTCATTAAGCATATTTTAGGATCTTCACATGGCTTGTATCAAACAATACCACCACAAACTACAATCACATGACTTGATCACTCTGATACTCACAGCCCCAAACCAGTGAACACAAGGTTTAAGTAACAATGTTTTATCAAAGCAATACCATCCAGAAAGCAGATTTCCTATGACATTTGAAAACAAGTCACAAAAACTTGGCAGCTGGGAAGATAAAGAGCAGAACATCAAAAGCAATATTGTACAGGTCCAACTTCTCTCCAGAATAGCCCATGTTATGAAATGCTAAAACAATGAATCCCTTGATGCATAGGAGAAGCATTCTGTCAATGCAAAAGCATGTGTGTGCACTAGATTCACTGCAAACACACACCACATATTTTATGTCCAAATACATTTAAGACTGTCACGCATTGTGTACACCCATAGTTCTCCCTCACATTTGCTGCCCTGCCTTTCTTTTGGGCAGAGCCTCTCAGAGTGCAAAATTGTTCAGTATTTGATACTTGAGTGATGTAACAGAAAATCCAGCAGGGGCACTCTAACTGCCCTGCTTTGCAGGTCACTTCAGCCATGTTATTTGAGGCACAAAAGAAACATATAAAAAGCAGTGCCATGGCCCAGGCGGTTAGATGCCTGGCTCTCATCACGCAGGCCTACCCAACTCCGTGCAAGATTTGTAGCGGTTAAAGTCGCACCATCTCCCAGTACAACTGTTTTCCCATCAGTACCATTCCACAACTGCCCACATTCATTCATTCATTCATTCATTCATTCGTTCATTCATTCATTCATTCATTCATTCATTCATTCATTCATTCATCACACACTATCTTAGTAATTGAAAGTGTCATAGTTAACACCACACAGTGTATACAGATCACCCACATTCATTCATTCATTCATTCATTCATTCATTCATTCATTCATTCATTCATTCATTCATTCATTCATTCATCACACACACTATTTTAGCAATTGAAAGTGTCATAGTAACACCACACAATGTATACAGATCACCCACATTCACCAACAAATGCACACAGTTTATAAACTCACAAATCTGTCCACATACATCAAATTTCCTACATGTTTCAGTGATAAATTGCCATCCTCAGGGAGACATTAACACAAAGGAATATAAATACATCCAGTTTACATACACACTGTCAAAAATAAATAATGACAGCTATAACTATAAAAATGTGCATATTATAGATAATATTATGCTGACATACTCTTGAATAAAATTCATTTATGTGCCAATATATATACTGTATGTAGTTGTAAGCATACGAACACCTAGATCAAAGCTTGCAATCTGAAAGGATCGTGTCCGTGTGCCGTGTAGAAGTGTGCTGTGCATTCCTACATGAGATACACACTGCACCGCACTTGCACTTGATCCTTTCAGATCACAAACTTTGCTCTAGGTGTTTGTATGCTTACAACTACATAGAGAATAGACCAGTGGCACATCAATCAATTTTATTCAAAAATATTTCGGCATTTAATTATAACAGCCAATTTTTACATTTAGAGCAGCCTTTATTTATTTTTAATACTGTATGTAAATTGGATGTATTGGTTTTATATTGTATCAACATCTCCCTGAAAACAGTGCTTTATCGCTGCAACATGTATGACAGTTAACATATATGGACTTGTGATTTTACATGAATTGCATGCGCTTGTTGCTGTTTGTGGGTGATTACTGTCACAGTGCATGGAATTTATAATACTAAACATATACTGAATTTTTGGCACAACACTGCTTAAGAGAACAAGAAGCTACAATATTAGAATTTTATCTCAGAGAAATACGCTGTGAAGACATAAACTGCTACAAACTGCTTAAGTGTTGAACCTTACTGTCTCATTACAGCAAACTAAGCTAAATTCCCCCACTTCCTACACAGAGCCAAGACAGCATAGACAGTACAGCAACTAGCTGCAGGCTGGACTGTCCAGGGGTCGAGTCCCGGCAATGGCAAAAGACATTCTCTTCTCCAAGACCATCCAGTCCAGATCTGGGGCCCACACATCATTCTTTTCAATTGGTACCCCGGTTCTCTCCCAGTGGTAAAGCAACCAGGGCATGAGGTTGACCGCTCACTTCCAGTTGGAGCTGAAGTTCAGAATGCATGGACCTACATTTCTACTCCCCCTGTATGCCTCCATGGCCTGGACAGGGACATCTTTACTTTCCTCTACTGATGTCTTCAGATTACTGACTTTCACGTGGGGCACACAGCCCATGTGGCCATTTTGGAGTAGAAGAAAATTCTTTACCCTTACTGAGATTCAAACTCTGGACTGTCCAGCCCACAGCCTAATCACTATACTAGCTACACCACCCCAAATCCTGAAATCAGCAAGACTATGTCAAAACTTAAATAACATTAAAAAGAGCACTTTAAACATACTGTAAGTTGCTCAAACACCAGCATCTCTGTGAACACATTTAGACCAACTTCAGCTTTCCTCACCTTGGGGTCATTCGTGATTGGTATAAGACAAAACAGTTGAAAAGTTACTTCCAGTGTATTCATTAAGTTTTGTGGTAACTAAATTAAATAAAATCCACTCAGGCTGAGAGCTGCATCTGATGTCACAACCTTGATGATGATGACGACAATCTCCGAAACGTTTGCTCCACTTGATGAGCTGATGCAGCCATTAGCCTGGCAACATTTTACTGACAGATGTTATGCCTTCACTGCCAGAATTTCACCATGCATGTCAATACTGTAAAGTAGCACACGCAGACAAAAAGTACACTCCAATGAAACATGCCTTCTCAAAATGCATTCTCAGCTGTTCATTTCCACATTCTTGTTGCAAAGCTCATTACGCTTCACAAAGTCCAATATTACTGCGACCTGACATTGTGTTAAGTATCTGCCCACAGGCATACAGTCTGCACCATCAAGCAGGCGGTGTACGAAACATGCACTGCATATACAAATATTCCAACCATGATTCATCACTGGGTGGGCACAGCAATGGGTTCAAGGCCACCATGGTTGTTGATACGTGCAGTGAGTGTAGAGTGAAACAGACCACCTACATGTGGCTACATCCTGAAAACTTCCCTACAGCCATGGCACTGATTACCAACATGCATCATCAATTAAATGGGGCCAGCCAAAGCTATCACCACAGACGACCAATCACAGCTCAGACCACAAGGCTCCCAGGTTAAGCAACACAGACTATGATGATTCACCACCCCAAACTCCATCCACTGCTGCCTGCCATGGTCCGCAACTGCACAGAACACACACCTCGAGCAGCACACATGTGCCTGTAATTCATCACTTAAGGCCTGACAAATGTTACACTGTCACCCACATACTAGACACAAATTCCTCATTCACAAATGATCACACCCTAGAAGACTCCAGAAAACGTCACTGTGTACAGTCTACAGAACCTGTATGTCCGTTCACATCCACAAAAACTTCTGTTTGATGTACTGCCAGATCAAATGAACGTGACAGCCTAACAAAACGATGTCAATTCTATGGCAACTGGGATCATTCTCTGGTGTGGATAAACACAGTGGGGCGGTAACCTTTCAACGTGGATGTACACAATCCAAAACTAAAAATGTTCGAGTAGAAGTATTTGTAGTTTAAAAGGAAAGTGCACACACATCGAGTAACAGTAACAGCAAATGTATATTTCATCCCACAGGAATGTATATTTCATCCCATAGGAAACTTCCCTGTGCTGTATGCTATGGGATCAGAATGCTCCTCCCCATCATTAATGTAATTTTAAAGCACAATTTGCTTTATATGTGTCCCTCCATATCACCCTACCTCAGTACCTAGTTTCCTTATAGTAGAGAAGTGACAGACTAAGCAATCTGCTATGAAAAATTGTTCATGCCATTATAAATTCATATTACTTGTCATATTCTCACATGATGTTTATTTCCAAATGCTACGAAATGGACACATCAAGAAAATTATGTATTGTTTGTAGTTAAGCAGTCAGCACTACATAGGAAAAACACAGATATGGTTACTTGTACAGTATTCAAATACGGATTGGATTTGTACTCTGATCAACTACTTGCAGTTCATACAACAGCACTGAGATACACAGCAATATTTTAATTACATGTTGCAGTATCTGTGTGTGTTTGTGTAGCTCATGCACGTGCACATGTGCTTATTCCATTACAAAATCAGGGGAACACAATGCATAACCCATCTGCTTGGAAAGCCATATTGTCCATACACTAAACTACCTGCAGCCTCTGCTTGAAGACTCCAGTGTACCCAAAATTCTAAGCATTTCAACTAACACCACAAACTAGTGACAGTCCTGGCCATTACAAAGGAGGTTAAAAAAAATTAGGTAACAAACATTCTGCTATCAATGTATATATGGCATATGGGTAGCAGATGGTGCATATCAGACTTAATTAGTCACTGTTCACATTGAATCATCTGTCCCACTGTCGACAACAAGACCTGTATCCTCGACCAGACGCAATCCATGTCAAAAAATCTAGCCAGAAGGCAACAGCCCACTTCACATCAGCATGTTGCAATCCGATCTGGGGCCCGGTAATTTCCATCTCTTTGGACCCCTTAAGAAGCACCTGGCTGGCAAAGAATTTGCAACAGACACCAATATGAAGCAAACTGTCGCCTCCAGAATACAGACACTTGACAAAAATTGCTTCTACAGTGGGATACAAGCATTGGTGCAATAGTGGAACAAATGCTTAAATGTCAGTGCTGATTCTGCAGAAGTCTGATGGGTACCACCCGCTACCCGTGCGCCATGACCACACTCAAGTTGGAATAAAGTTTCTGGCATCAGCTTACCTGATTTTTTTAAACTTCTTTGTAACTTTAGCAACCAAGTATCAATTTCTTAAGATTTTCTTCGAACATCTATTAATGATACAGAGTCACTTTCACCTACGACAAATACTAAGAAGGTGACACATTATCACTCTTTCCCATGCCAGTACCCATTTGGCTGTTATGTACTACTACTTGAAATCTCATGTACCATTTTAAACCATCTTTTGATTTTCCAGCTTCTAGGTTTTCTTATTTACCTTCTATTGTGTTTCTGTGTCTCTTTATACTTTACTCTGCTGTACTTCACCACCCAACAACTAGCTTTATTTAATGCCCCCTTTCACAGAAAGTGCTCTTCTGTGCGAGATTTGAGATGTACACAGCGGTGAAGTAAGAATGTTACACATTTCCAGGATGTGACACCACTGTGTCATGTAAGTACTAACATTTCAGAGGATCCTGTTGTCAGCATCATCTCCTCAGTTTTCTCAAAAGCACACGTACCTATCAACCATATCATATGGAAACACAACAGGAAATGAATCGTGTTCTGATACATGACATCATCAGTGCAAGGCTCAAAAAATTCTGTACTGTCTAGGAACATCAATCAATGTAAAATTTCATCTCACTACCACAGTTGGTGGTATGAATATTTAACAGTTTTATCAGTTTAGCAAACTTTTAATTGCTCCAGCACATAATAAAATTACCTTGAAGTATCATAATCTTTGTTTGTATGACAAATTGTCATTGCCATTCCACTATCAATTAAAACATTCTGTTTAGATGTCAGTGACAAGGTGACGTGATTTCACAGTGTTAGCTACATTCTTCCTTCCCCATTGCTAAAATGCAAACAGACACTGGTTTAAATTTCAGGTCTAGAGTTTTTCTTTATGAACATAAAAATTGCAGATGGCATGACATCAATAAGTTATGTGAAAATCAATACATCAGTATCAAACTTTTTCCATGATATATCTATGTATCCACATCAAATGGCATCCCTCAAATTTGCTTTATCCAAAAATTCTACAAGCAGACCTGCAACTCTGTATTCTGTAACACAACTTCTTCACCTGTTTACAATATGCATCTTTGACCCTTAGATTATGAGACAATTTACACTGTTCCTTCTCGGTGTGTATGAACACACTACTCACAACAAACACAATTACTCTCCCTCTTGGCACAATTATGATTTTATTAAAATATAACAAGTTGATATATATTGCACACCTTTTTAGCCACCTTCAGGCAAGTTCAACTACCAAAATTAAAAGTATACAGATACTCAATGTCAAACTACCTTGGGATCCCGGGTTTTCAGCAGAAACATATGTCCTGCAGAGAAGGAACTACAGACAACAGACAATACCCAGATGGGTTACATGTAACAACAACACATAAAAATTATGAAGTATAAGGCTCAGTACTGATCCAACATCAGAATAACAAACCACTGGAAATCAACAGTGTGCTGGCAGACTTTACCAATATCAGTGAGATTTAGACACTTATTTTAAACTTTACACGAGTTTTAAATACACTTAACTTCATAGTGTCGACATACATGATTTAAAAAATCCGGAATCCCGAAGCACTGTGGTACTGCAAGTTTGAACACTTTTCATATTCATGTATGAACTTACCTCAAGAAGAATGGAAAAGGTCAAAACACGTACTCAAGCTGTTATACTTTAAAAAAAAAGGACAGCTATGCTGACTGCTATGTATAACGGTTACCAAAGCAGAATGGAATGCTGCCCCTGGAGATTGTCACAAGGCACATGTACACATGTACACATGCAGAGACATGTAGGGGGTAAGGGGGTGAGATGAATAAATTAATTTGATCTGATTCATCTAAGGTTTAAAAAATGCTAAATTTGTTCCTGATTCTCTAATTTCTTTTGTACACGAAGATAATGTAGTACACACAAAAACCCCTAACAGTGATTTAAATATAATCCAATAATTCTGTATGTTTATGCTTTGAGAAGTCTATGTACATGTTTACACTTACTGTATCTTTTAAATGATGTAAAGTACCAAACTGATCTTTAGACTTTGTAAACTTTCTTCTGATGCCGCAGACAACGAACCAACCTTACATTTGGTACATAAAGAATTCTACAAACATAACATCTACTTGCATATGCCTCATATGTTGCCCAGTGTACCACTGACAGAAAAAAAATCACATGTCGCTGTGTGCAATAATCTGAAATACAGATGATGTTCATTAAGCATTGCTCGTTGGGTCACAGAAAAAAAAATGAGAAGTCATTACATCAGGATACGTCCTGCATTCCTGCCTCGAGAATGCATGCACTTGCATGCATTTCTTCTTGTATGTCCTACTTAGCAATGACTGGCCATCAGGACACTGAGAGTGTTCAATCTGTTTCTGCTGAAGAATAATGCTTTCGAAAGTGATTCAATTTGCAAAAAGACACAAAGCAAACAGGATGTATTTAACAGCCAGTATCAGAAACTTCAGAAAGCAGAGCCATTGTTATTGCAAACTTCATGCAAATATGTCCAATATTCCGTATCGCTGCTGTCCAATCTAACAACCAGGAAGCGGCCGATAAGCAAGCCTGGATGCTGCTTTCTACCAGAGCATCCATTTTCAACACAGACGGTGAAGAGTATGACACAGGACAGCCCCAGTTATACAGGACACAACCTTGAACATAGCTCATTTATTATCATTAAATATCATTGTTTATCCAACATAATCACGAAGCACACTGATGCACTTGTCACATTTTGGCACATTCCACAATCATAAGGAAGTGGAGAAGGATATTTTTGAATAGCTGGAAATGCTGGACCCTGGTTTCTACTGAGACTGAATTTTTAAACTTGAGCTGCAATGGGACAAATGCAATAATGTGCTCAAGGAATTATCCTGATAAATAACGATACTTAAGTGAATAACTGAGGTACCTCTCACATTATAATGTCTTCTCGTTTCATTTTTACGACCTAAGAAACCTTACTTGTTGACCATCACTCATAGTTATTGGAAAAACTAAACTGAATGAGTACGAAGGGATTTTAAACTTAAAGTTACAATTTGTAACTTCCAAAAATAAGCCCCATTAATATTATGTAACAATAATTATAATACGTGGTGGTGGTGGTGGTGGTGGTGGTGGTGGTGG
>BLKM01001554.1:70112-133771 GCA_013340265.1 Coptotermes formosanus
AGCGGTGGTGGTGGTGGTGGTGGTGGTGGTGGTGGTGGTGGTGGTGGTGGTGGTGGTGGTGGTGGTGGTGGTGGTGGTGGTGATGGTGATGGTGGTGGTGGTGGTGGTGGCAGCGGCGGTAGCAACAATAATAATCATAATAATAATAAATTGGGATGCATGGTAGAGTATCAGGTACTGTACTTGGAGGACAGGGTTGTGTTAAATGTGATGCACTAGCGCAGTAAATGCAGTTGTCAGGGCTACATGCAACTGCAAATGTCTGTCTGTCCATCAGTCTGACTGTAATGTCTACTTTGACCAAACATAAGCAATGTCACACTGTACAACTGCCTTCCTTAATTTTTCTTACTTTTACTGGCAGTGAAAAAAGTCAACTATCATTAAAAAAGAGTCTAAATACCAAAAGATTTGTGCAAAGACACAATAACCTTAACACTGATAACTGACACGCATAATTCCATAAATCTGTAATATGAGACATTTAGACCTTTTTATAGCAACCCTTTCCGTGCTAATGACAAAATGACACACTTTATTTTATAAAAATTCAGCAATGGGCAGTCCACATACAAAAAAAAAATTAGCACTGAAAGGGTTAAGAGTCAGTTTAAAGAATTTTATACACTCAAAAGCGCTACTCTATATACTCGTGTAGTGTGTGTGCATGATACAATATTGGCACGGCAGTTACAAAAAGGTATCACTTACAGCAGTCTAGCAACCACATCACTGCACGCTGTACCCACCAGATGGGTTGGGTTTGGAAAGTTACACATGACTTTAAACATTCAGGAAAATGAAATGTAATGACGCCTCATCCAGTGATCAGTCGCATTGATGCAGAAGGAAACTCATCACCTGAGACATCACCTCACCCCGTCCTGTCGAGCAGCAGTGAGCTTCATCAATGAAAAATTCAAGAAACCGCTGGCTAGCTCTTGACTAACAAGAACTTGTATCTATTAGGTCTACGCCAGTGCATTATCAGCCAATTTATGTCTGAACACGGTTTTCAGAAACAGCCGAGTTTCATTCTATATCAACATGCTTCACCATCCAAGATGATTTCGTTGCACACTGTTGCTGTCAGAACTTCAGTTTTGTAGCAAAAAAGAGATCCTCGAGGAATGGCAACGCATCTCATCAGGTACAGGATCCATATGTAAAGTTTATTTACAAAAAGAAAATGATAAACACATTGTACAACATTATCTAATCTGGGTACAGGAAAATATCTGCATTTTGTTTTGACACTGCACTTCCTGACAAGAATTGAGTGGAAAGTGGGGGATGGGGGGAGGGTGGGAGGTGGGAGGGGCCCGTGATACATGCAACATGTGAAGCTGTGCCAAAAAAAAAATCTGTACTGTACAAAGTGAATTTTGTTCCAATGACACGATATGCAAATATGGCTTTTGGCAGTGAAAAGGCATCTAAGCCCTATATTGCTTATGCAGCACGCAATGCCCCGGGTCTACAGCTGCATGTTCCAGCAACCCTTTCGCGCTGGAATTAAGTGCCCAGTGTGATCTGTGGAAGACCACAACATGTAAGAATTTACAGGGCTACATAAGAGTGGGCATAATACACCTTCAGAAGCAGTCAATGTTTGGTGATCGCACTGTGCGTTACGCACTTGTAACATTCGGTGCCAAAGGATTAACAAGGACAAGATGGATACAATACAGAAGAGGGGTACCAAAAAGAAGTTCCTCTTATTGTAAAATGTGGGAATGTGACTGATCAGCTTGTGAAGCAAGCAGTTTGTATGCAACATGTGCTGATGTGGAGACATGGCCTGAAAGAGATGGAATGTAAGAAGAACACCCCCAAAAACTTCTACAGGAAAACTAAGCTACTGTGTATCTCGACTCACTTCACATGCCAGTCAACAGGTACCCCTGAAGAATTGGCCACCTTTTATGACTGCCCCCAAATTACCAGTTGGACATAATAACCTCCGCAAAGTTAGGCTACACCATATTTACAAGCATTCTGACTATTATAGCATAAGCTCCAGTGAAAGAAAACATCTTAAGAGCATTTGTGTGTTCTCTGTCCAGTTGCATCATTATTAGTCCCCTATCTACTGTATCTATCATATGTTTTTGTATTTTTATGTTAATGTGTGGCTGCAGGTTTTACAAGCTGCATTTACAGAGATTACTTGAGATCTTCATAACAATGCAACAAATGCTGAGATGGATCAACTACTGTAATTAAGGGAGGAGGGTACAGAAAATGTTGAAGCCTCAAAACCAGCACACCAAATAATATACACTAATTACATCTGCAATCATGGAAAAAAAATTAATGTACAATGTATATATTCAACAGTGCTGAAAAAAATACAGCACCTAAACATTTTGTACTTTCAAATTGATAAAAATATTTGCCAGTGATACATTTTTTTCCTACTCATGTTTGTGTGTTTTTTTCCTTCTAAGCTAGCTACCCACAATGACAAAGCTTTGTTTCAACCAAAAAAGTTAGGCACTGCATCGCACCACCATTTGCCGTATGCACATAACACGCTGCTGTCAGCAGTCTACATTTCAAAACAACTGACCAGCTGGCAGTACAAATTAAATATACAAAAGCATGTCATCTTCATATAGTACGTACAAAATATGGCTGCCCTCCTCCTCTTCCACTTTAGTTCTCTCGTGCCTTCGATATGGCACTCCAGTGGATCTCACCTGACATAAAACAACACTGATGAGCAATAATGATCAGACATCTTGAGCCAACCTGATCTATCCATTCAACTGACCAGTGGCATTAATGTTGTTGGCTGACTCACTCACAGCTGTTGGGTTCTGACTTGATAGCAAGAGGGATTAGGGGTTGTGGCGAAGTAATGACAGACACAGGACTGCCCCCACTAATGCTTTTGCCTGGCTCTTTTGCCCGCTTAACAACACTGCTGCCAGACAAATCTGACACCTCACTGCAAATGGTATGTAGCTCCTTCTCCCTTGCCACCATCTTGTCCTGGAAAGCATCTGGATCTTGCTGCGAACATAATACAAATGATGTATGACACGTCTACTAGTAACATTAATTGGAATCTTGTATCAATAATACAAATAACACATCAAGAACAAAAAACAGTCTGTCTCCCAAGACCCATGTTGTAACAGATTCATCACAGTGTTCACAAAAAAACCCCACTATTATTCAACCAATGTAATCCAGTCTATACTTTGCCTGAACAACCACATACCCAACAAACTAAACAAACCAAATTTTTCAATGCAAAGCTGACAGTCATCCACCTCATCATTAAAATTCCTTACAATCCTGAATGTTCACTACCATATTCAAGAAGGGCCAGTACTGTTAACCTAGGTATCACACCTTTACAGCGATGTCCTCCTGGTGCAAGCGTCGCTGCAGTTCTGCGATACGTTCTTGCTGCTCACCATGACGCTGTTCCTGTTGATGATGCAGTCGCTGCAGTTCGTCATTCTCCTCTCGTAGCTGCCGGCACTGAGCTTCTTGCTCCTCTAGCCTCATTACCAGGCGCTCCACCAGTTCCAACACCCGGGCCCGTGCTGTCTCCTTCGAATCACATAGTGTATCAAGCACAGCTACTAGCTGCGCCACCACAGTCTTGCTTTCCGTCCCTGTAAGTGCTACAGAAACACAACAGCATAACCCACAGCTCCAACAGTAAAATGCAAAGACACACATGTACCTTCCGATCTTAGAGAATTGGAATTTCAAAAATCAAAGGCTACGAAATCATATCTAGACATTAACCCAATGCACTACAATGGCACCTCTGTATTTACAAAGTTATTAAGAAAATAAACAAAATACTGTAATGCCTACCTTTTACACAAGAGGCCTGTACAATGCAGTTTTGCCTAACATGATGTGACAACTCTTCCTAACCCTTGCAGTGGCTGAGTTATCACTGTACTCAAGAGTGTCAGTGGTTTGTCACATTTTGATATCACAAGTAAACTCTCCCACCGGCAACAGCCAACTGAATATGACGACTTTTCTCTGGTAAAAAGCTACATGAAATAAGGTCATTCTGCACATCCTACAAAAGCATTAGGATGGGTGGAAATATAGCTCCATTCATTCTTAAATTCAGCAATGGCTGGGAATCAATAGTCGCCTTCATGCTTCATCCGCTTTACCCCCGGTGAAAGAGCCCTGTGCAAACAGTGAAAAGGAGGCTGGGTGGGTCCCATAGCCAGTCTGGATAGTTTGAAGGAGATCTTGGCCCCCCACTGGCAATTGATTTCTCGGTTGTCCAGTCTGTAGCCCAGTCACTACACAAACTGAGCTGTCCTGGCTCCTTAAGCTACATCAAATAGGATACACAATTTTTTCTGTGTTCGAGAGTGTGGTTAGCTCTGATGATACAGCGCATACTTGAAGATGCCATCTTTCCCAAGGTTTGATGCCAACTGTCCCTATTACCTAAGACACGTGCCATTTTCTCTGCCCTACACATTCACCCTTCACCACAAAACCCACACCAATATGTTTCACAGTCAACACACCATAGAATGATGCAGCTTTTGTACAGTTCAAATATCATCAAAATAAAAGGAGACGAAAGGTTTTTAAACTATGGAATGCCATATTTACCTGAACATAAGACTAAACCTTTTTCCCTAACTCGCGTCATCCAAAATACTGGGGTGAATGGGGGATTATGGTCATACACAGAATTAAATACGTTCTGTGACAAGGGTGAATTTTTTTATGAGCCAAAGCTCAGCGAATAAAGCAAATTATACTGCTGTTATAAAAATTATACACATTACTTTAAACGTATAATTTCATTACTGATATGCTGACAGCTCTTTTAGAGTTAGGTTAGTGATGTGACAAGTTGTTAAAGTGTTCTGTAAAAACTGTGTGTGATCATGCTCAAAAGACAGGTACAACAACATCTAAAATACCAAAATCAAAGTGTTGCATTTCCAATGCTAATTCCAAATTACTGAACATGTAATAGAAACCAACAACTGCAATGCAGCTTAAAAATTATGTCACATAAAAGAACATATGATCCTGCAGGGAGGGAGGAGGAGAGATAGAGGGAGAGAGGGAGATGGAGAGATAGAGGGAGAGAAAAAGAGGGGGGTGGAACTATTATTAAAGGAAATAAATTCAACTTCTAGAAAAAATATTTCATGGGCCTGGTGAAGCGAATTCCAATGCCAGTGAAAAAAAAAAAAGTCTGGAGTTGTGCCACAAAAATGCAAAAATGTCTTTCCTTCAGCCACAGGGACAATATGAATGAAGCAATGCAAGGCACTACTTTCCTTAGGATTTGTCTCGAAAGCATCCAGACTGGCTGTGGGGCCCACCACCCAGCCTCCTACTCAGAAAGTACTGGGAGCTCTTTCCGTGGGGTTAAAGAGACCTGGACATGAAGCTGAGCACTCACCTCCATCGAGTTCTGAGGTGAAGAATGAACGGAGCTGTACCTTAACTCTCTTATACACACTGCACAGGGACAACTTTACCTTCTACAGGGTTGGTAGCCAAATTTGAACCTACTATTGTAAAATTCAGCTGGTCTGTACAATCACAATGCTGCTACACACAACTAGTAAAAGTTCAATTAAATCAATTACAGTGACATATCAAAAGCCTTGCCTGTTTCACCAGCCACATCTGATGAACTGTCCTCAGTATCTGTTGACAGTTCAATTTCAGGGTTGTATAGCGTTGGTCCCCCTGCAGCAGGAACAGCAGGGGTGGCAGTAGAACTGGGGGACATTTTGGCAGTAATATGATGAGCATCTAGGACAGGAACTGCTGAACTAGGAGAAACTGGGCTCGCAGAGGACTTTTTGGAACAGAGAGACTTCCCATCCACCTCTGGGTCCTCTGTCTTTACCTGCACATGCAAGCAAATGACACACATCTGTAAATTGTCTGTACTAAGGTACAAACCACTGCTGACCGCATACTGGTAGTCATATTAACCAACAGTGACCCTGATTTTCAGTTAAAGAGACAGGTTGGGAGATGGTGGATTATATTCACTCGCCGTGCTGTGCTCTTGCAAACACAAAAACGAAACTTCCAAGTGACACAACAAGCATAGAATTTCTTCAATTTTGGTGTAACTATGGCTTCTTGAGAGGAATGTGCTCTACTGAGTTACTTGGCTCATTACACATACAAAAATATAACACAGTTACCAAATAAGTAATGCATCCAAGGTGCCTCACCTCTAACTTGGTTACCTCTAATCTCGTTCTACGCTGTTGTGGTATTGGTGCCAGTGCAACATTTGGCTGAAAACTACGCTCGAATCTCTCACACTCTGACATGGGCACCACCCTCTCAGGGTGCAGCAGCACTGGGGGGCTATGACTCAGGTACGCAGGCACAGACGCGGGTAAGCTGCAACACAAGTAATGGATTTCATACAATTCATTTTATTCTCATTAGACAGCAGCTCTGCCACACGCAAGAGTATTATACACTAATTATAACTACCCCAATAACATACACAGCAGTGTACCAGATATTACACTGAGATCTTCACCATACAACTCCAATTGCGTGAATTAAAGACAAGTACCTTAATCAGGTAATCCTACATGTTTAACCCTACGGCTATCACCATGTGTTCCTCAACAGTGCACCAAACAATATCATTTGACTTTAATGCTGCCATGTTGTGGTGACTTAACATTTGAAGAATGTTACCCAGTTATTAGCATTGTTTTCCCTGCCATTTGGTAGGATCTTCAACAGCCAGACACTTGGGTACTTCAATTAATTTTTATGGGAGAAATTGTTGCTTTCTGCTCTATGTTGCGATTTTCAGGAACATAAACCCAGTGTTAAACATGGCATGACAGTTCATACAGTGGCATAATACTACAAAACCAGGATGTCTAATATACACAGAAGAGAATTCCTATTACCAAATGTTACGACCAAATACTCAGCACTCCTGCTTTGTACATGGCAAGTATGCATTCGACTCTTGGTCCCCAGACCAACCACAGCCTGCCCCAGTCCCCACAAGCAGATGCTGTGGCAGTACACCCGAAAGCGATCACAACCTCTTCCTTCCACATACATTGTAACTGACAGACTTTTCTGTCATCTGATGTGACATAACCTAAGCAGCTGTCACCCAATAAACTGGTACTATGATGACTGCCATAGTCTTCATAATCTTAAGTGAGGTGCTTCAGCGGACTTCCAATACTGCTCACCTATGCAGCAAACTCTAACTGCTTGGCAAGTAATTACACAGTTATTGAATCACACAATTATCACGATTATGGGCACCTGATGATCTAGCAGTTACGTAATGACCTTCTGTACAGATGTTGGTTAAGGGATCAGCCGCACTGTTAATTACAATACTGTATGTGCTTGTCCAGTTCTCTGACCTATGAATGTGAGCTGCACCAGATACCCACCCAATACAAATAACTATGAATGTGAGCTACACCAGATACCCTCTCAACACAAACCATCCAGAATGTGAGCTACACCACATACCCTCTTAACACACACCATCCAGAATGTGAGCTACATCAGGTACCCTCTCAACACAAACCGTCCAGAATGTGAGCTACACCACATACCCTCTCAACACAAACCATCCCGAATGTGAGCTACACCACATACCCTCTCAACACACACCATCCAGAATGTGAGCTACACCAGATACCCTCTCAACACAAACCATCCAGAATTGAGCTACACCAGATAACCCTCTCGACACAAACCATCCAGAATGTGAGCTACACCAGATACCCTCTCAACACAAACCATCCAGAATGTAAGCTACACCAGATACCCAATGTATTTCAGTCACTAAGTGTACACTCACGGTATGCTACAATTGCCTGATTCTTCGGCCATTCGTCTACCCTCCATGAACTGCAGTGAATCAACGGGAATACAGCTAGGAGTTGCAAATCGGCAAGGATCAAAAGCTGATGGTCACGACGTTTTTCAGGCATGTATACTACACAAACATTCATATGGAGAGGTTGCAGAAAACCATGAGGAGAGACCACAGTGTGGCTGAAATTCAAACTGACACCTCTCAAATGTAAGTCACGGCCTACACTTACCTGTCCCTCACAACAGGTGGTGGCTGAGGCTGCCCTTTAACCTCCTTTGAAAGAAGAGATGGCCAAGGCCTGAAGGCAGACATACGTGCCCAGGATTCATACCAAAGGATGTGGTTACTTGGGTCTGCCACAGGATAGATGTAGGTGCCGTATGGATCAAGCATGACATCCAGTTTCTGTTTCTTCAGTACTTGAAATTCAGATGTTTCCTTGCAATCAGACTCTTGGTGATGAACCTGAAACAATGAAACAGGACTTCAAGAATACCGCTCCAGTGAAATGGCCTAACCACATTCTGTTGAAATGCAAACATGCTATCAAAATATCTGAATGCTACTTTTCTACACTCACTCCAGTTTTCAACACACAAATTACAATGGTTCATATTAACCTTCTACAGCCTTTGTTTCGTTTCAGAATATAGAGGAATTAATTTCTTTACATGGAGACATTATGGTGACTGGCGTGGTTGCAGGTGTGATCCAGCAAGCGCAATTATTTGGTTCTGCTGATCTGTAAGAATTTATAAAGGAGAGTTTACAGATCAAGTTCATCAGACGATGCTTTAAAAAAAATGACTAGCACTTTGTAAACTCAAAGCACGGGGAAAAAATGTACTTCATTCTCAAAGCAACAAGGTGCGTAATTTGCCTAACCAAATGCTATTAAATGGAGAGGGATCCGTAAATTTTTAAAAACCTGTAAGACGTAATGAAATTGAAAAAGTAGGGCCCACAAATGTTTAAAAAATTTTACTGTACAATACGATATGAACCTAAAATAGAAGAAGCTACAACCAACGAAGAGGACTAAAGGGGAGGAGGCGGGGCGTGTTACTTACTATAATTGTTAAGAAAAAGCAAAATGTATTTCTCTAACAAGTCGGTATTAAATAAAAATGTATCACACAGTCCTCGTTTACGCTTTCATAAAACCAGTGTTTACTTTTTATGATGGACTTCGATATATAATAAAACTGAATTACAATGGGTTAGTTCTGACGAAGACATTTAAGTGACGACAAAAAAAAATATTACGTCAAGAAGTGAGATTCTGAAATACAGCGTGTTCCACTCAAGACCGGCCCGCTTGCAAGGCGAAATCAAGGAAGGGGTTTGTTTCGTTTAGTTTCCAGTAGACTAGATGCACGCTCATACAGAAGATGTTGCAAACGAGATCCTTGTGAATCAACACATTTTTGTGGGCGTGTTTTCAAAAATCCTTTCTTGGTGTTGCCGTGCAAGTGGGCCGGTTTTAAGTGGAACACACTATACAATAAAGCTACGCAGAATACACTGTGCAGGCTGATTCATTCATCAACAAACGCTGTGTTGCTCCATAAACCGCCAGTAACAGCCTTCTCTTTATTTTCTGTAAAGTTTGGCTCTGGTGTCATGTCTAACACGTTTAACTCTTCCCCTCACTGCAAATACCTCCCTGTTTACTACACGCACTTCTATCGCTTCCTAATCCATTACATCACGCGAACATGAAAGAAGTGGCTGCCATTCAGTGGAATATAAGAACAAAAACGATAAATTTAGGTCAAGGCCACCGCGTGTAAAGCTAGGCACAGCCGTCCATGTCCACGCCACAGTGGGAGTAGAGGTACACCTCCACTCATTCTTAACCTTTTAAAGCCTAGCGGTAACACTACATACGACCAGGTTTAACATTAAAAAATTCTACGTGGTGCCCACATTGCGTTTTATGTGTTCTGTACGAATCTCAGAACAAACAGCAACTTTTGCCTTATAAAACATTAAGAGACTGGTTTTTATAACCGAAGTGGAGAGTGTTTACAGCGCGGTACGCACTGAGTCCTTATATAAAACAGATACGCTTCGTCTTTAAAGGGTTAATCTCGGCGCAAGATGGAGCTGAGTCAACAACTTCACGCGTCGGCCACTTTACCCCTAGGATAGACCCGCGATACCCAGTGAATAGGAAGCTAGGTGGGCACCAGTGCCGGGCTAGACGTTTCGGAGAAGACAAAAATCTCTTGCCTGTACCGGGACTCGAACTCCAGGTCTTCCAGCCCACAGCAAGTCGCTATACCGACTACACTACCTCGGCAACTAATAATTCAGACATGTGCTGTGTCGATCCGCCTGCCAGCGTGTTTTATTTTCTGAACTGGTGAACGAATTATTACTAAATGTGGTTTCGATGGCAGTGCGCCTAAAACCTCTTCTGGAAAATCCAGCATCATGAGTCACACACGCTGTACAGCACGTGAAGCAATGCAGAACTTAACAATTTTAGGCGCGTTCGCATCCGCACAGAGCCCTGTCCATCCCTCTGTATGTTCCTCAAGGGTCAATGAAAGGATTAAAGACACTTCCGGGGTGACGCACCAGATAACGGTCTGGAAATTCGGGCGCAAGTCTGAACTGTGTACAGATACGGTTAACTATATATGTATATACAAGACAGTCCAGTTTAAATCCAAACTCCAACACAGTGGAACCTGATCGAGCTGCAGCGTGACCGACCGGCCCGCCGTGTGTCATCGCCCAGCAGTATTCTCCCGCCACTTTCGTCTCATTTCGCTTTCATTCCCGCAAGAAAAACCCGGCGAGCATTTCAAAAATTTTATGTTGCAGTTTCCTATTTTTTCAACATTTTGAAATTACGTTAGGTCGAGGAGTCACGCAATTAGCACTGCACAACTGTACAAAAATGTACACACTCCAGTCCCTTCCAACACATCATAATTACGCGTGTACACTATCACCGGCTGAACTACTTACGCATCTGGTGCAGCATCGTTCATACAAACAAAACGCCCCTGCTCCGTTCGATATTGTAAATATGATAGTGCAGGCAAACACAATGCCAAATCGCCGGGCAATAGCGGCAACTTCTCCGACACGTGTGAACAGCGGGCTAACATCACTCGCAGGCGAACCCGTGGGACAGAACGCCGCGAACCCTGAATAGTTGCTCCCATGGACTGTGGGAGTGACGCCGATAGTATCGTGACTAACACTGGTGTCCGTTACATTTCCTCCAGCCACCCTTGTCTATATCAACCATCCCTAAGCGCTAGTTGGTAGCGAATAGTACTCGTATGAAGTGAACACCAGCACTGCAAGGTGGTTCTACTCAATTGTACAGTATCAACCAATCACGTGAGTCCTCCCCTAAGTAATCCCTCTCCCCCCAAGGCAAGCGCTCACAGTTAGCGTAACCCCAACCAGCCTCGGTTCAACCAGACGGAGCCATTCTGCCAAGGTTCGTCACATGGGATGGGAACTCAACCCTGTAAAGCCCAGCGGTTACTATATGTACCGCCAGGTTTAACATTCAACAACTCTACGTTCTGCCCACACAGTGTATTTATGTGTTTTGTGTGGATTTCAGAACAAACAGCGATTATTTCCCTATACAGCATTAACTGACTGGTTTTTATAACCGAGACGGATTGTGTTTACTGCGCGGTACGGACTGTGTCTTCCTTTAAAGCCCAGTGGTTACTACATGTACCGCCAGGTTTAACATTCACAAATTCTACGTTCTGCCCACACAGTGTGTTTACGTGCTTGGTATGGATCTCAGAACAAACAGCGATTATTTCCCTATACAGCATTAACTAACTGGTTTTTATAACCGAGACGGAGTGTGTTTACTGCGCGGTACGGACTGGGTCTTTAAATATAATTCAGGGTAAATTCAGTCTCCAATTTGCGTGTTTCCCCTGCCAGTATCATTCCACCAATACTCCATACTCATCTTTATCTATATGCTACTCTTACTAGAAGGGCAAATGGCCGTCGCCTGGGAACCTTGAGTAATAATCCTCCGGAAATTGTGGAGCATTGGAAAGAAAACACCTTTATCTTTAGTCTTCAACGGATTATTATGAACGCACTAACGCCTTCAGCTAGACAATCACACGTGTCAAGACATACGGCACTTCCGTGCAACAGGATGTTTTTAAGCACAGTAACGGGCATCATCTTCTAATATTCTTAATATTCAGGCTGCAGGTTCCTCCGAAACGTCAGTAAATTTCTACTGTCTCCACGGTGTCACATCCCAGAAGATTTATCAGAAAAATCAGTTTATTAAATAAGAACTGCGATCTCATGGGATATTACACAGCGTCGAGCGGTAATCCTTTACCGACGTTTCGGGGACAACATATCGGTCCCATCTTCAAGGGTCAAAAAGTCCAAGAAGAAGTTTATTAGATACTTCGTGACAAAGCGTCGGGTTGCGATGCGACTCGCATTCCACTAGGGCCAAAGGCAGCGCACCGCCGGCCATCGCGTCTCACAGGCGCGGTTTATGTCGTTTGCTGGCTCCATTCACGGGGAGACGCCGAACCTTGTTACCATGGTTATATTCCCCTCCCCACTCACAACCAGCAGTGAATGAACCAAAAGTCTGACGGCGCCGAGAATGGGGACGCCCTTGGTCTGTTAAAGAGACGCCAAAGGTTCCCCCCCACGCGCGTTCCCCCTCCCTCTCCCACGCACATAGAACACGCCAGCGTGGGCAGTGCGGTCCCATTTCGCGCAGCCGAAACACGCCGCACCCAACACGTGTACAACAAATACGCGATGAACTGCGTATCAGAGCTGCTAGGTCACTGACCGACAAACTGCACACCAGTTAGGCTGAGTCACGGAGTAACTAACTGAACGATTAACTATGTAGACAACAAAATAATTAGCAGACTAACTAATCAGTTAATTCGTCAGCTGTAAAATCTGGTAAGTAATAATATGCGGTATACGTAACTTTTTCCATGTCTACGCCACAAAATCACATACGATATCTGAGGTATAGCTTTACTAATTCTTAACCTCGGCACTAGATGGATGTTGGTCAACTTCAAGACCAGACCCCCCTCCCCCCGAAAAAGAACCCTGGTAAACATCAAAGAGGAGGCTGAGAGGAACCCAAAACCGGTCTGGACGTTTCGGCGAAGAGAAAAATCTCTTGTCCCAACCAGTAATCGAACAATATAACGTCACGAAAGGAAGTGAATATTTTGTGTCGTTATAAACGAGTGTTGTTATAACGGAGGAATATCATGTTATGGTTAACAGTGAGGAATTAATTGGTACCACAGAATATCTGACGTTATATGCGAGGTATCGCTTAAAGCGATGTTGTTATAACCGGGTTCGACTATAGTATAACATATATTACAGATTCTGACCACGACTGGAACTTCCACTTGCAACATGTTTCGACATGTACCGCTACCGAAGTTCAACACGTCACTTGCCTCATTCCTAACTACCCACGTCAACGGTACAATGCAGCACTCCACAAAATTAGGAATTCCTGGCGTTCATTTCTACGCTAGTAGGTTGAGGAGACAGACGGCACGAAACAGACTTTTTATCTGAAATACATAAACATCAGGACATTCAGAATAGTTTCCCGCGACAAACGCAGACGGAATATCTGATGTTTGCGTCACAAGGATGTCAATTATGCAACGACAATACATTCCCGTCGGATAGTTTGTGACGCGCGTTGGGAATGGTGGCAAGATATCGGCGCTTCCCAAATCATTATCCCGCGGAACATGGGCGTCATCGTGGCGGTATTTCTACACGTCGTGGAACAAATAAGTCTATTCCTCTACAGCCCAGTGGTTACTCTATGTACCGCCAGGTTTAACATTCACAAATTCTACGTTCTGCCCACACAGTGTATTTACGTGTTTTGTGTGGATCTCAGAACAAACAGCGATTATTTACCTACACATTAACGGATTGGTTTTTATAACTGGGACCGCGTTTACTGCGCGGTACAAGCTAAATGTTTAATTATAATTCTGCTGAACAGTTCGGGGTTCGAACCTCGGTGCAGGCAAGATATTTTTATCTTTCTTCACACCCGTCCAGACCGGCCCTGGGGCCCACCCAGCCTCCTGAACAACAGGTACCGCGTCTTTCCCGGCGGTAAAGCGGCCGGGGCGTGGCACTGACCACCCACCTCCATCCAGCAACGACGTTAAGAATGAGTACACCTACACCTCTACTCGCCCTCTGTGTCTTCACGGCACGTTACGGAAAAAGTACCTTTACCTGTTCTTGGTCTCTACAGGATTAAAGGGAAACTTTTCCTCACGTTTCCATTTTTCGAGCAATCTGTCTTTAAAAAAACTGCCTGTCTGCCCAAGTTAATAGGAAACATTTTCGGTAGCATATTTTTTTCTCGCTCGAAAGACGGCATAAAAGCAAATTTTTTTTAAATTTGTGCTTCACAGATCACCGTCAGGCACAGGCGCTCCGCGAACAGAATAAGCCTGGAAGCCACTACCAAAAACCAGCGGTGGTCAACCTGCGTTCGCGGAGCCCTGGGACTTTCGCGGGCGACTAACAGAGCGGTCCGCAAGCCCACCGATTCATAATGAAAACGGTAGGTACAATTTTGATAAATTTTGAACGGATTTGGCATCTTCTCCAAATATTCTTGCATAACAGGCGCTGGGTTTACTTTGCAGTATAAATCGCTTTTCATGCATATGCCTAAGTACTAAGTAACTAACTAAACCAACTCCATGCAGCAGAGGCCTTCTTGAGAAGCTAACAGTTTCTCAGCTAGTCAAGAAATTCCCCGCAGTTTATGGAACCCGGAGGTTCGTTACCGCGTTCACAAGAGCCCCCCCCCCCACCTGTCTCTATCCTGAGCCAGGTCAATCCAGTCCATGCCCCTATCCCACGTCTTTAAGATCCATTTTAATATTATCCTCCCATCTACGCCTGGGTCTCCCAAGTGGTCGCCTTCCCTCAGGTCTGTATGAGCCTCCCTTTTACCCCTACGTGCTACATGTCCCACCCATCTCATTCTTCTGGTTTGATTACCCGAATAATATTTGATGAGTACAGGTCATTATGTTCCTCGTTATGTAGCCTTCTCCACTCCCCTGTCGCCTCGTCCCTCTTATGTGCCTAAGTATTTTATTTTTAATAACAGTTTAAAACAAGTTTCTGCACAAAAAAACTACAATTTTCCTTCAAAGACGTCCCGTAAAAATTCAGCTTTATCTGCAAGTGTTCGACAAACGTCGAGAGTTTGAAGACCGCTGCCTTAGAAAACACAAATTACAAAACAAACATCAGTACGCCCGCACGGGGTATTTCCTGTTAATATTCATAAAACAAAATTCGGCACAAAAAATTCCTATTGCAGAACAATGCACGTTATTTAGAACTCCGGTGCGAACGGTGGTGCCGTAAATAGTGCAAGCTTTAGACAGAACTCACAGAGATCCATCCACAGGGGCAACGACCTCTGCCACATACAGAGATCCGGGCGCCGGGCAAGGAACACAATAAAAATAGAAAAATAACAGTGGTCGTCCAAAATAACCGGCAGCAGCAGTGCAAGGCGATGTTATCCACCAGTAGGACAGGTTCGGGTGCAGCCAGGCATATGCGCCTCCCTGTCCTGCCATCTCAACACGCGATCAATGACGCTACACTGATCGAGACAGCAAAAGCTACAGCTTGTCTCTGTACACGCCATGAATGCACACAGCTACACCCATTCTTAACCTCGGAGCCAGACGGAAATGGTCAGCATCACGCCTCGGCCGCTTTAACCCCCGTGGACAAAGCCCCAATATAGATTAAATTAGGCCTGCGGGGCCACAAAGCCTGTCTGGATGTTTTGGAAAGAAATATCGTTTGCATCTGGCGGGATTCAAACCACAGACCGTCCAATCCGCATCCTAGTCTCTTTACCAGCTTAACTATCCCGCATCCGTTTGTAAGAGTCGAACACGGTTATAACGTCACGAAAGAGACTGAATATTTTGTGTCGTTATAACCGAGAAGTATAATGTTATGGTTAACTGCGACGAATTAATTGGTGCCACAGGACATCTGACTTTATAGGCGAGGTGTCATATAACCCGATGTCGTCACAACCGGGGGTTCAACTGTACTTCCCAATATTTCGTAAATTTCTCATCAAAATAGTTTCGGAAACGAAACACATGGACGGACGGGACGTCGTGCTGGCATCCATACAGACAGGGAACACGCACACACAAGCACCTACAAAACGCAGCTGAAGGACATTAACGCGTATGCAAACACGTGACCATCAATGCCTCCTCCTTCCCAACAAACGCCGTTGTTTCCTCACCTTTCGCAAGGTAAAAAAAAAAAGGTAAAGCAGTCCCATTACAGGCCTGGACAGGCCCTGAGGGTTCCAGGAGGTCGAGACTCCCAGATTTCTAGACAATCGGCACATGAAGGTGGTAAGGTTGTCAGCCATACGCACCGGCGGTGTTTACCCCCCAGGAAATATTCCTGGTACTCATTTCCGTTAGAGGCTGAGTCGACCCCAGGGCCATAGTGCGACCGGAAGGAATATGCCTATGAAAAATTCCAATGACACCATCGGGAATCGAACCCGCGACCTGCCGGTTTGTAGCACAGTGCCTCAACCAACTGCGCCACCGCGGCCCCCCACCTTTCGCAAGACAACAGTGAAAACGAGAGTGACATTTTGGGCGCCTTATCCCCCCCCCAATGTGACGCTAAGTCGTCACCAAGGAAAAATGACGCGGTATGTGGGAACTGAGCGTATTAGCCTGAGTGGTTTTGAAGTTGGACTGAACCTGCGATGTTGATGACATCTGCGCACTTGTGGGGTATTACGCAGCGTCGTTGGATAATTGTTTACCGACGTTTCGGCACAACGTATCGGTTCCATCTTCAAGGGTCAAGAAGTCCAAGAAGAAACGGACTTCTTGACCCTTGAAGATGGGACCAATACATTGTAAAGGATTATCACTCGACGCTGCATAATATCCCGGAAGCGCCCAGATCTCGGGACTGAAGCTGGTGTCAAGGTGTCCTGAGGACAGTGATTGGAATGGGCAGCGAACAGCAACAACTGGACAGGGAATTGTGAGGATGCGTGCTTGCTGTGAGGAGATTCTGAAGGAGAAGATGGGGTCTTTGTGTCGCCAGGTTTCAGTGCTTGATTTGAAATCATCTTCAGGAACTTCCGCATCGCCACCTGTACTGTTGGGACACCGGAGATGACCCAGAAGATCCGCCTACAGGCCAGGACGAAGTACCTCCTCCTTACATCGTCATTTGTTGGTCATTCCACATTTTTAACACTATTCGTAAGTACAAACACATACTTTCTGAAGCTAAAAACACATCATCTGGAACCGCCTTCCCGATTTCAGCTTTGCTTTTAGGAGAAAATCAGTATCGACTTGCATCGTTTCGCCTGTCACTGGTCTCGGGAACAAATTACGACGTAACTTTGTAGCTGGGGGAAAGGGGTTGGGGGGGCTGTACAAAGATTCAGGTCGTGTATTGCACATCACAAGAGATGCCATGCAGTTAAAATGCTGTGGAGGGAAATGTTATTGCGACAGAAGTACAAAAGACACAAAACGCAGAGTTCTTAGTGTTACACTTGGTGGTAAATATCAGCGCTGGAGAGTCGGTATACAAAAGCTCCGACTCCGACTCCTATACTTTTAAAACTTCCGACTCCGACTCCTCGATTTTTAAAACTCCGACTCCTTCATAAAAGCTCAATATGCATTAATAACGGTAAAACTATAAGACATTTCATCACCACCACGTGAATCATCAGGCTACTGTTTAGACATATAACCTATATTTAAGTATAAGTCTAAAGGTTACTGTAGCTATCAGGGCTCTGGAGTTGGAGTATCTAGTTAAGAGTTTAGACTAAGGTCGGAGTCGGAGTCGGTACATTTTTACCGACTCCGACTCCAACTTCACTTAAAAATTCCTTCCGACTCCGACTCCACAGCCCTGGTAAATATAGTTACTCCCAGTCTTTAAACGGCCAATAAGGCACCCCGTACGAGAAGTCGGCCAGTCGCAAGGTCTCTACCTACGCAGAACACAAACGAACAAACAAACAAACAAACAAACAAACAAACAAACAAAAGGGGATCTACATCCACACCCCCGACTGGGGATGGAACGCAGGAATCCTGTACTCGGGCACAGGATCATGTGACCTCAGCCCTGGGCCCTGTAGCAATGGCAATGCCACCCTTACAACACAAACCGCATTACAGCCCACTACAACAAGAACCTACATTGCCGCTGCATGCCAGGAGCGCCGCCTGCCAACCGAAGACCGTTCAAGTTGCCTCGCTCGTGTGCGTGCTATGCGGGTCACTCCACGGCCCCTCTCCCCGCCACTGCTGATCGCTATCAATGGACCAGACACCTGGATATATTATCGTATTGAGACTGTCACTTATGACGTCAGCATGACAACCCACGAGTTGACCTCTAGGGGTCACTATGGGTCACGCTGAGCTCCGGGTGGCCGAATGCCACCACTAACGTCGAGTGGCATGGCTTCTGCTTTCTGTGGCATAAACAGCAGTGCCATCTGCAGTCACAGGACCACAATTACACAGAACACAGCTGGACGTGTGTGCGCGATCTGTAACCGAGTCTATCTAGTGCATAACCTATTGACTCTCAGGTTCATAATAGAAACTGTTCTGCACCCTATCCCACTATAGATGAGCCTATACAAAAATATTGTTTGTTGTATATTAAATTACCTGAAATTATTCAAACACAAGTTTTACATGACGTGTGTGTATATGTATGCATGTATGTATATAAAACAACCTGCACTCATTTCTGTAAACGTTGGTCGCTTTTGATAAAACAGAAACTTTATTCAACCCCATAAAGCCCAGTGGTTACTATATGTATCGCCAGGTTTAACATTCACAAATTCTACGTTCTGCCCACACAGTGTATTTATGTGTTTTGTGTGGATCTCAGAACAAACAGTGATTATTTCCCTACACAGCGTTAACTGGCTGGTTTTTATAACCGAGATGGAGTGTGTTTACTGCGCCGTACGAGCTGGGTCTTTCAGTTCAATTCGGGCTAAAATCATGCCTCCGTACTAGTCTTCATCTGCATGCTGCCCTTACCAGAAGGACAAACGGTCGAATGCTTGCGGACGTTGCAAAAAGCAACGCACTTCACGTAATCAGAGCGCATTTTTTCGCGACCTTGAATGATTAAGACATCATATACCTTAAAAGATGCAAATGTGCATTGAACATTGTGCCAAGGTTCGTCACATGGGATGGGAACTCAACCTTCTAAAGCCCTGTGGTTACTGTACGTACCGCCAGGTTTAACAATCACAAATTCTACGTTCTGCCCACACAGTGTATTTATGTGTTTTGTGTGGATCTCAGAACAAACAGCGATTATTTCCCTATACAGCATTAACTGACTGGTTTTTATAACCGAAACGGATTGTGTTCACTGCGCGGTACGAGCTGAGTATACATAATTCAAGTTAACTTGGCCTTCAAAGAGTTAAACTTCATACTGCATCAATACGAATCAAATTCAAATTACTTTAATACGTTATAGTGCATACCTCCAACTCTAAATTTAATCAAAACCAGTTACACATATCTGACATTAAACATTCGACAGACGAGACGGACACACACAACCTCCAACATATGGGTTTTACTTCGAACCCTTAGTACAAACATCACACAACACAAGTAAATGCATCCTAAACACTTCAGATTACGCGCTTAACCTTTTAAAGCTTAGCGGTAACTTTACGTACCACCAGGTTTAACATTAAAAGATTCTACGTGGTGCCCACATGGCGTTTATGTGTTTTGTACGGATCTCAGAACAAACAACAACTTTTGCCTTATAAAACATTAAGAGACTGGTTTTTATAACCGAAGTGGAGAGTGTTTACAGCGCGGTACGCACTGAGTCCTTATATAAAACAGATACGCTTCGTCTTTAAAGGGTTAAAATGCACCAACTATAACTGCAAACTATCAAACTATCACAACAAAAGAAAGGTAAGAGCAATCTGCCGCATTCTCTAAATGCATTATACAGCCCTTTCACGTTGATGTCCATCCGGTGCAGACGCAGATGTATTAGTCTGCACCGGATGGACTGGCAGCGGGGATAGCTCAGTCACCACAGTGATATAGGCTACGGTCTGGATAATACGCAGTTCGAATCCCAGGAGTCTGCACACAGGACTGGCAGCGGGGATAGCTCAGTCACCACAGTGATATAGGCTACGGTCTGGATAATACGGAGTTCGAATCCCAGGAGGTGTAAGGGGTTATTCTTTTCTCCAAAATGCCCAGACCGACACAACGGGGCCCACCCGCCTTCCTACTCAAAAGTGCAGGCGGAGGCCGGGCCTTTGGGTTAACCACTTACTTCCATATAGTGCCCGAATTAAGAATGAGTGGACTTTTACCTCCACTACCCCTATATGCTTCGCGGGTTTCACCGTGTTGTCTCACAGGTGGGTGTAAAGTTTTGATCAAGAAACACACCACTTCAGAAATCTTGGTTCGCAAGACAATATTAAAATGGGTTTCAGAAAAACAAGATATGAACTTGTGGGTTGAGATACAACGCTTCAGCTTGGTATTCAATGGCACGATTTTGTGCACACAGTGATGAATGTTCCTCTGTTATAGAATTACGTACAACACTCCTGTGCATACCATCAGGCCATACATAATGGAGGATAATTCCAGTCATTTTTAACCTCGGCGCTAGATGCAGATGATTGGCCAGCTTCACGCCCCGGCCGCTCAACCCCTGGAGAGAAACACGCGGTACCCACCCATCGAACAGAACGCTGGGTGGACCCCCGTGTCAGTTTGGACGTTTCGGGGAAGAGAAAAACTTCTTGACCTTACCAGGATTCGAAAAATTCACCCATTAATCTAGTCACTACACAGACTGAGCTATCCCAACTCATAAAGGGTAACCAGGTAACATCATCATCGCCCTCATCATATCTCAATGACTGGAAGGTTAATACTATATCATGGAAATAGTTTCTTCCATGGCACAACAAGCCCCCAGTGGGTCTGGGCCTCTCCTTATCGAGGCTTCACGATCACAATCAGACACACCACACTCGGTAGGACTCCTCCAGACCAGTGATCGGCCCCACGCAGAGACCTCTACCTGACAACACACAACACTCACAAGAGACAAACATCCACGCCCCCGGCTGGATTCGAACCCGCAATCCCAGCAAGCGAGCGGCCGCAAACCCACGCCTTTAACCGCGCGGCCACTGGGATCGGCCATGGAATTAGTTGCTGACATAAAATCGAAGCTGGATCTGCCCACCCCCACCCCGGTCAATATGACACGCAATATTTGCGTTTTAATAACGCACACGCGTAATACTGGAAGGGGCGGAAGCGGAATGTCGGCGTGGCATGCCTCTGTGTCGTCCGTCGCGTATGATTTCCACTGCGGAGACCGGGAAGGGAAAACAGTGCCCCAATCCAGGGTGCACACAGACCCAAGCCAATTGCCCGAGGCTGACACAAAACACGAGACTCCGTGTACAAGAACAAAGCTCCAATAACGAAGGGACGAAACTATCCCACAGCCCCCCCCCCCCCCGGTCAGAAATAATTTGGACACGAAACGGTCACAGACTCTTTCGGGGCACTACTTAAAACCCCCATGTGAGATTGAGAATTTTCTCGACTAGGCAAAATACGTAGGTAGGCAAGGCCCCAGAAATTTTGAGGACCCCCAACGCAAGTATGTCGGAACATTTTCTTTTGGCGGTGGGGGGGGGGGGTAGATTTGGGATTTCGTACTCCGTATTTTGAGAAAATAACTTTACACAAAGACAGTATATAGATTACGTGTGTTCAACCGTTCCCTGTCATTTTTGCATAGTGACGAAGGGCCAGTAACTTCCTCCAAAACGCTGGTAAATTTGCAGTGCGCTTCTAAGCAGAATGGACGGTTCCAGATCCCTGAACACAGTAACATATACCACTGGTTCTCACATTCAGATGCGTAAAATGTGTGAGAACTAATCGCTTCACAAATATCAGACACTTGTACTGTCAAAGGACGTAGTTGGATGTTCTTCATACACAAACACGTGCTGTGAAATACAAAGTTTTAGGGCAACCTTTAAAGGCCAATATTACACTGAATCACAATTAAATATTCAGCCCGTACCGCGCAGTAAACACACTCCGTCTCGGTTATAAAAACCAGTCTGTTAATGCTGTATAGGGAAATAATCGCTGTTTGTTCTGAGATCGACACAAAACAAATACACTGTGTGGGTAGAACGTAGAATTTGTGAATGTTAAACCTGGCGGTACATATAGTAACCACTGGGCTTTAAAGGAAGACCCAGTCCGTACCGCGCAGTAAACACACTCCGTCTCGGTTATAAAAACCAGTCAGTTAATGCTGTATAGGGAAATAATCGCTGTTTGTTCTGAGATCCACACAAAACACATAAATACACTTTGTGGGCAGAACGTAGAATTTGTGAATGTTAACCCTGGCGGTACATATAGTAACCACTGGGGGGCTGAAAAGTTAATATGAAGGACACTGCACAGTAATATCCTACGTAAATTTCCAGTCCTGCACTTTCGCTGCTACTGTGCAAACTATTCTCGCATGTTTCACAAAAATTCCTCTGCAATTTATTTATTTATTTATTTATTTATTTTTCCGGTTATTTAAAGATGGTGCTTCAAATGACGGCCTTCAAACAAAACGGAAAAAGACTACAAACGGTGAGAGGGTGAAGCGTTCGATGACGTATATTCCACGTTTCGAGGCGCTGAAATCTCACTGCTTGCAGGGAATATATACTACGGACAAGCAGCTAAGCAGCAGGTACGCTGGTAAGATTCGAACCGCCTATCTGCCGAACACCTGTCCAGAGCGGCAACTACCTACCGATCCCTCAGAATTTAATGTCCGCTGTCAGTCCACATTTTTTTTACAACCCGTAGAAGAATAATGTCCAAGATTCTTGTACTTTTTACTCCTTTGCTTGTGCCCCGACCCAGCAGCCATTATCTCAGGCCACAACAGTTTGGGAACGCCGTGATTGACGCGACAGGTCAAGCAAGCAACGCCACGTGGCACCGCTGTGACCAAGGTGTCTGGGCAGGGGCGATGACCCTGCGGGACCAAGACCCCGCAACGTGGCTGTACTGCATGGCACTCAATCCGCCGTGACCACTCTGGAAATGGGTGCAACTTTCATTGCGTCACTGTGACCTTATTGACCTTGGTATCCATTTACTGCATACAAACGCACATTTTGGTGCAGCGTGCGTTAGGTTTCCCTTCGTACGCCACCAAGACATGCAGGGGGAGCGTGGTGGTATATTTCTACTCATTCTTAACCTCGGAACTAGATGGATGTGGTTGTCAGTGTCACCCTCCGATGACTTTACCCCAGGGGAAAAAGCCCCTGTTATCCACTGGATACTAGGCTGGGTAGGCCCCGGAGCCGGTAACGACGTTTCGGAGAGAACTTCTCTTACTTCTGTCAGGATTCGAACCCCAAATCTTCCAGCCCGTAGCCTAGTCACTATACTGACCGAGCTATCCAGGATCTCCGCGAGAGGTAAAAGTCGCGAGTTTATCATAAATAATTTGCGAGTTACTGTCTACTTTCTTAACCCTTTAAAGACGAAACGTATCTGTTTTATATAAGGACTCGGTGCGTACCGCGCTGTAAACACTCTCCACTTCGGTTATAGAAACCAGTCTCTTAATGTTTTATAAGGCAAAAGTTGCTGTTTGTTCTGAGATCCGTACAAAACACATGAACGCAATGTGGGCACCACGTAGAATTTTTTAATGTTAAACCTGGTGGTACGTAAAGTTACCTCTAGGCTTTAAAAGGTTAACAAACACGCTTTTGCCGATTGACCTACCCTATAAAGCCATCCACACAGCCACTTGCCAGGGCGTCAAATTCACACAACTGCTCCCAGCAAGCGATGCACCAAGCCAAGCAATACGTATCGCAACTTGTTTACAGGATTGCAAAGCTGAGTGCCGAGCTGTACAGATCCTCTACATAGCGAAAATATGTACAAAAAAAGACACGAACAGAAGCTGTCAACAATCAGTGTCAACCTGTTTAACACGACGTTTAACGAAAAATATTGAAATTAAACAGCGATGCCACGTTAGGCAATATAAAGGCTTAGTAAAATAGGCGGGAGGGGGGCGTGTAGGTGGGAAAAACGGCAACACGGCATTCACGCTCAGCTTTGTTATCCGTCAAGTGTTGCCACGTGTCATGTGAACGGACCCTAATCGACTTGTCACGCTGTACCGTTCTCAATGTGTAGTATCCCTACAGCACGCTGGACTGAACTGGACAGACGGGGTTACTGACTGCGACGCATTTTACATCGGGACCAGCGTGTGATCCGCATGTAACTCCAGCCGGCCAACAGCGGGATTTCGTGCCGCCGCCACCACCACGCCTCGACATATGAAGCACACGGTTACGCCGTTCGCCCGTACCGGTTACAACTGTTCCTTCCGCTTTATCGGGCGTCCGTTGTTGACTCGAACAAACCCTTGTGAGTTAGGAAAAGGGGTAAAAATATTAAAAAAATACAGTCGAACCCGGTTATAACGACATCGGTTTATACAACACCTCGCCTATAGCGTCAGATAGTCTCGTGGCAATTAATTCCTCGCTCTTAACCATAACATTATACTCCTCGGTTATAACAACATCGGTTTATACGACACCTCGTCTATAACGTCAGATATTCTGTGGTATCGATGAATTCCTCGCTGTTAACCGTAACATTATACTCGCCGGTTATAACAACACTCGTTTATAACGACAAAGAACATTTGGCCCCTTTCATGACGTTACAACCGAGTTTGACTGTATTTACAGATTAACCCCTTCGAGACCAGAACAGTATGGCAGCACTGGTCTATCCGATGCTCCCCGACATCCCAACGAGCACTGCTTTGTTTGAAGGCTCCCAGGCTTCGGCCGTTTGTCCTTCTGATAACAGTACTAACATGAAGCCAAGTACGGAGCACTGGTGGAACGGTAAGCCTGTTCCAGAGTCACTACCAAACAGGGCTGTGCAGTCGGTACACAGAAGCTCCGACTCCAACTCCTCGATTTTTAACTTCCCACACCGACTCCTCGATTTTTAAAACTTCCGGACTCCGACTCCTCGATTTTTAAAACTTCCGACTCCGACTCCTCGACTTTTAAAACTTCGGACTCCGACTCCTCGATTTTTAGAACTTCCGAATCCGACTCCTTCATAAAAGCTCAATATGCATTAATAACGGTAAACCTATAAGACATTTCATCACCACCACGTAAATCATCAGGCTACTGTTTAGACTAATAACTTATATTTAAGTATTAGTCTAATGGTTACTGTAGCTATCAGGGCTCTGGATTTGGAGTATCTAGTTAAGAGTTTAGACTAAGGTCGGAGTCGGAGTCGGTACATTTTTACCGACTCCGACTCCACCTAAAATTCCTTCCAACTCCGACTCCACAGCCCTGCTACCAAGTATCTCGCATTGACTGACCCGGGGTCGACTCCCGGCATCCGCTGTGGAAGACCGGCGACTGACCGCCTGGGCCATGCCACAGGATTTCAAGATGAAATTCATCTAAGCCAGGGGTGCACAAACCCCGGCAGTCAGGTCGCCCGGGCCACTACTTTTTGTAAGGAGGCGCTTAAATATTTGTGGGCCCACAGTACGGAACTTGTTACATGTCACCCTTCGGGCGTGTAGAATTTTGAGATGACTTCCAGATTTTTGGAAAATCCGCGCACCCGTCATCTAAATAAAGTTCCTACGGCAAACTTCACCGACCTAAACCATTTGAGGACTGAACTTAACTGTATTGGTACTGAGTCCACAGATTCAATTCGTACCTTACAGAGAACTATGCGCATCAATTACAAGAGGAATCAGTGAATGCAGTGAAGCGAAATAATCGTTGGTTATGGCACAACTCATATACAACATATAAATACACGGTGTCGACATAACGGTAAACTTGGCGCCACGTACAGTGTACTTACCATTGGGCTTCAACAGATAATAACACGGTACGGACTTTCAGACTACAAATGTAAATGGTGGCAACACGGTACACGGATGGAGGACACGCCTATATCCAAAAGGAGACTTAATTAGTGCTCACAAGCAAACAAAACATTTGGAAGACCCCACAAAAAGATGGAACGACCAAAGGAAATATTCCCGGGGGGGTTCAGAGGCAACTGGGCTAAACCTTTAAAATGATGACTGCCATCAACGCACCACAATGACTTTAAGTCGTGGTTCATAAAACAGGATAGAAGACCTATGCAAAGTTTGAGGCGTCGAATTTCCAGGTGACTCAAACCAGTACTATCAAATCCAACGATGAGCCGCTTTGTAGCAACTATACGGCACACCGGGAAAGGACTGACACGGACACTGCAAGAACAAGGATTTCCTTCCCCCCACCCCCCGCCACGGTTTCTGATTCAAAAAACGCAACCGCGGGGGAAGGGGGGGGAGGACTCGAAATTGGGCAGAAAACTTCACAACATAAGTACGTAAATATAAATATAAGGAATTAACTGCACATGATTTCACACCTGATATATGTAGACACGTCTTTATGAGATGTCAATGGGAAAACCAAAGAGTAGAGGACGACAATCAAATATTATTCGGGTATTAAATGGAGAAGAATGAGATGGGCGGGGCAGGTAGCACGTATGGGTGAAACGAGATGTGCATACAGGATTTTTTTTGGGGGGGGGGGAGACCTGATGGAAGGCGACCACTTGGGAGACCTGATGGATGGAGACCACTTGATAGACCTAGGCGTAGATGGGAGGATAATATTAAAATGGATCTTCAAGAAGTGGGATGGGGCATGGGCTGGGTTGAGCTGGCTCAGTATAGGGACAGGTGGTAGGCTCCTGTGAATGCGGTAATGAACCTCTGAGTTCCATAAAATGCGGGGAATTTCTTGACTAGCTGAGAAACTGCTAGCTTCTCAAGAAGGCCTATGCTTCATGGAGTTCGTCAGCGGATGAGAATGAGGGCCACAGTAACAGTACGCAATGAATACCGCATTCCAAATGATACATCTCACAAGACAATGTACGGAATATGGACTGCACAAGAATGCGCCAGCAGTGGCGGCTCGTGGTGACATGTCATGCAGACTACAACACAAAACTGCCATCGTCGTCATCACCACCATCACCTAACACCTGATATTAAAATAAGATATGGGTCCTCTTATTTTACAAAATCTAGAAGCCGGCTCAAAATTCTAGCTCCAGAAGAGTGACATGAAGCAACCGCCATACTAAAGGCCAGGGCTGTGGAGTCTGTACCCAGAAGCTGCGACTCCGACTCCCCGATTTTTAAAACTTCCGACTACGACTCCTCGATTTTTAAAACTTCCGACTCCGACTCCTCGATTTTTAAAACCCCGACTCCGACTCCTTCATAAAAGCTCAATATGTATTATTAACGGTAAACCTATAAGACATTTCATCGCCACCACGTGAATCATCAGGCTACTGTTTAGACTTATAACCTATATTTAAGTATAAGTCTAATGGTTACTGTAACTATCAGGGCTCTGGAGTTGGAGTATCTAGTTAAGATTTTAGACTGAGGTCGGAGTCGGGGTCGGTACATTTTTACAGACTCCGACTCCACCTAAAAATTCCTTCAGACTCCGACTCCACAGCCCTGCTAAGGGCCCACAAATATTTGGCGCCACCGTACAAGATTTAGACGCCCGGGAGACCGCGATTTGTGCACCCCCTAACATTAAAAAAAATTTAGTTTCTACCTCATAAAAACACACTACATGTCCGATTACAAACACCAAACAGTAATAACAGTCCTGTTCTCGCGATAATACGAAATACGCAGATACACTGCGTGGACAAAACGCAGTTTGTGTGACAGAGGGTGGGGCATCTAGTTGCCACAGCTGCCAGCCACAATCTGTCGCAAGCTATCCTTTGCTTTCCCCAGAATTAAAGGCACGCTCAACTGTGTTCCAACATCTATAGGAGAAAATTCTTTCCTTACCAATCAAGAAACGGCTATCTAATGACGTCACATCAGACCAGTCCAGTAAACAGACTCCAAAAACAAAAAGGACAGGCAAAAAAAGCGTGGAGGTCGTCTGAGGAAGAAGCAGGCAGGCAACTTTACCACTGTGTAACCAAGAGTTCAATAACCACGGACAGACCTAATTCAAGCAAACGCTGAGGGTTCCTAGAACATGCCAACAATACTGGCATGGCGTACATTAGCAGCTGGGTCAAGAAGTGAAAAGTACCTCGTGCTTACGTCATTTTAAATTTCCCACTAAAAATACCGAAAAGCTACCACAAGGCACAACTGGGTGTCACCACTTAAGGGATGTATACACCTGCAGGTTTTATGACACACCCCTACGGTTTGGTGGACGCGGGTTCGATTCCCGATGGTGTCACTGGAATTTTTCATTGGCATAATCCTTTCGGCCACAGTATTACCCTGGTGTCGACCCAGCCACTAACAGAAATGAGTACCAGGGATATTTCTTGGGGGTAAAGGTGGACAGTGCGTGGGGCTGACACTACCACCTTCATGCGACGACCGTCTTGAAATCTGGGAGCCTCAACCTCCTGGAAACTCCACGGCTTTTCCAGGCCTGTACAGGGATTGCTTTGCTTTTAACACTAATATGGCTAAGTGTCTTGATGATTTTCCTTTTCATATGAGTTGTCAATTAACCTTTTAAAGCATAGCGGTAACTTTACATACCACCACGATCTACATTCAAGAATTCTACGTGGCGCTCACGCTGTATTTATGTGTTTTGTACGGATCTCAGAACAAACAGCGAATTTGGCCTTACACAACATTAACAAATTGGTTTTGTATAACCGAGATGGACAGTGTTTACAGCGCGGTACGTACTGAGTCCTTATATAAAACAGATACGATTCGTCTTTAAAGGGTTAATCCTTTAAACCCCAACAGTTACACATTCAAAAACCCTACACAACGCCCACAAGATATGTGTTTCGTATAATTACCACACAAGATCAGATAATTTCCTTGCACAGTATTAACAGATCCGTTTTTGTAATGGCGATGGAACGTGTTTACTGTGCGGTAGATGTGATAACTATAATTGTTTATATCTAATCTAACCCTTAGAATGAGCTGTCAACGTCACTGAGAACAGTTCGTTCTAAGTCGTCCGTCTTTAGGTTCGTTTCCCGCACGTAAAGACGGTAGCAGAACCGGCTTCTGAAACTCTGTTTTGACAATAAGTCGACGATGGGTAAAAAAGAAGAAGAAGAAGAAGAAGAAGGAGGAGGAGGAGAGGATTTCAGGGCAAGTACCGCTGTTCAACATCAAACTGCACAAAGCAAAAAAATATTTCTTACATTTCCGTTACAGCCGGTCTTACTGCGCAGAACGAGAAACACCACGCCGTAAAAAAGAAAAGGCACGTCTTTGTCCCTGAATAGTAGGCAATCAGCTCTGACAACCGCAGCGAACTGCACATTTATAGAGTCCGAAAGCAAAACAATACAAAGCAGCCATGTTGGCCTTTCAGTTTCAAGATTTACAACTAGATGGACCGGCGTCCCGTCACGACCTGGCGCATCTCAAGGTCGACTGGCGCAACTCGCCTCCTGCACAAGATCACAAGTATCATAGATGTCTCCGGCACACGATCACATTTTGCACATGGGAAGGTGTCGTCAGGCGCAACCAGTTTACCTTAACCTTTTAAAGCCTAGCGGTAACTTTACGTACTACCCGGTTTAACATTAAGAAATTCTACGTGGTGCCCACATTGCGTTTATGTGTTTTGTACGGATCTCAGAACAAACAGCAACTTTTGCCTTATAAAACATTAAGAGACTGCTTTTTATAACCGAAGTGGAGAGTGTTTAAAGCGCGGAACGCACTGAGTCCTTATATAAAACAGATACGCTTCGTCTTTAAAGGGTTAAACACCGGTTGGAACCCTCAACTTGTTGAACAGGGACAAAGTGTCCCCTTTAGGACTGGACCGATACGCTGTCCCCAAACGTGGGTAACTACCAATCTAAGCTGCATACCACCCCAGAAGAGCGAAGACCTCATTCACACCGCAGCGGAAACGTGAAACCATGCGCAACTTCTTCAAATCGCCAATTATGTATCTCCACTTCAAATCCTTACAAACCTGCGACTCTGGCCCTCGTGTTTCCTTTCAGAACGGACTGCAAGAGACACCCAGGCGACAGCACGCTCCTCACACCCCACAATAAGCAAATGTTCATCCCCAAAGGGCCAGAGTCAGACGTCACCAAGTAACGTAGGTCTATGCATCCTCACTGTCGCCATTCGTAAAGTTCCAGGCGCGCGCATTTGAGACCGCCGTCCGTCCGTTCGTGACCTACTAACTTCAGCACACACTTCTCTCAGTATTTACAACATCACAACAGTGCTAAACCAGTACGCCCATCCTCTGACCTATAAACATATTCTGAAAAACGTACAAAACGGAGTAAAGTTAACCCCGGTTATAACGTCACGAAAGGGACTGAATATTTTGTGTCGTTATAAAAGGGTGTTGTTATAACCAAGGAGTGTAATGTTATGGTTAACAGCGAGGAATTAACTGGCACCACATAATTTCTGACGCTGTAAACGAGGTATCGCATAAACCGATGTCGTTATAACCGGGTTCGGCTGTATTCACGTTGCAGGGCACTCTAGGATGTGACGCAGTGCAGCTTGTCAGATGCCGACGTTTCAGAGAAGCAGGTTCAACCGAAACTACACGTCGTCACTTCACAAAACGCCACAATTTTAAAATGTATATATGTATTACAGTTTGCTGTAAACTTTCTGGTAAAATGAAAAGCGCATTTACCCTAGAATTAGGCCGTAATTAAACCTGGGCCAGGTCTATTCATTTGGTCTACCAACGTTTCTTCTTCCGAACTTAACTCCAGGCTAGTCAGGGTACTGTGTCGATATACGTCACAGTGTCGGTACCAACATAGCATGTGCCCTCCCCACCCTCTCGTGCGACGATACAAACAGATCCGACCTCCCGACACGTCGTCATCCTTTTTCACATCAAACGACGCGCGGAGTCGAAAAACCAAGTAACCCCTAAATTAACATCCAAAAACGCACCCCTTTTTTTTCAGTAATAACGATTAGTGTAATGCAGGGATTGAATTTATAGATTCTGCAGAAATCTAAAGCTACAAAGGTTTTAATTAAATCACCACGGTTGTCGCATGCTACTTCCTTGTAAATCATAACATTTTTTAAGCCTCTTAAGGATGAAGCGTGATCTTTTATTTAAGGAGACGGTTCTTACCGCGCAGTAAACACTCTCCGGCTGGGTTAAAAAACCAGTCAGTTAACGTTGTATAGGGAAATAATTGCTGTTTGTTCTGAGATCCACACAAAACACAAACATACGCTGTGTCGGCAGAACGCAGAATTTGTGAATGTTAAACCTCGCGGTACATATAGTAACCACTGGGCTTCAAAGGAACGCCCAGTCCGTACCGCGCAGTAAACACTCAGTGTCGGTTATGAAAACCAGTCAGTTAATACTGTATAGGGAAATAATCGTTGTTTGTTCTGAGATCCACACAAAACACATAAATACACTGTGTGGGCAGAACGTAGAATTTGTGAATGTTAAACCTGGCGGTACATACAGTAACCACTGGGCTTTAAAGAAGACCCAGCTCGTACCGCGCAGTAAATACACTCCGTCTCAGTTATAAAGACCAGTCAGTTAATGCTGTATAGGGAAATAGTCGCTGTTTGTTCTGAGATCCACACAAAACACATAAACACACTGTGTGGGCAGAACGTAGAATTTATGAATGCTAAACCTGGCGGTACATACAGTAACCACTGGGCTTTCAAGGGTTAAACTGTTGGTTCAGTTTGCGCCTACGCGTAACGTAATGTCATGCCACGTCATTGCGATTTACAATAAAACACACAGCGACAACTTTTCATATGGAACTCCAGTATCAGTTTACTCGATGCCAAGGGCAGTTGCAAATTCTTTTCATCCTATTCAAATTACCCAGCCATCCACCCCTCCCCCCACCCCGCCACCACGAATGTTCGCTAGAGGGAAGTGAGATACATCTTGAAGCGATGGAATGCAAAAAGATTAAAGAAAAAAAGTAGGAACAGAATCGCGTCGTCATATTTAGAAAGCTGTTTCATTCCTGGCCCCCCAAGGAGCCCCACAGTCCCAGATCTGCACAATGCACCTTATGATTCGTACACGTGCTGCCCCGCCATCTTACCCACCCTATAACCAATCTCGCAGAACAGGTCTCCCAGCGCATTACCCTACATACCATGTTAGTGGGTCTCTATTACTAGTCATGACTGCATTCACGAGATATCAGGATAAGATTTCTGCCTGGTACCACCGTGCTATGCACATGTATGACGGAATTAAATGTACGCCAGCGTTCCGCTTAACGTCCCGTCCGCCTTCACCCTAGAACAGCTTAACTTGATCTGTACACTGTACTACGTGCAGATCCAAACTAAATGTGACGACGTATTCTAATCTTTACTCCCAATTGGAACAGACGTTTCCGCATTGGAACCTGGCATGGGAACCACAAAATATTTGAGGGCTCCAAAAATCTGTTCGTGAAACCAAGTCTAAATTGTCGTGTCTCAAATCAATGTTAATTGATGGCACGCGGCTTCACCACTACGAACGGGTGTTTGAGATGGCAATACTAATTAACTCAGCCCTAAACACCATCAATTAGACTCTGCTGACGTCACAATTAGTTACCGGGCGCTAAGTATAAGAAAAACAACCGTCAATTACAATACTTACAGTGCTACATGTTTCGGCTCACGCACAGCGCCACCATCAGGTAAAACCTTACTGAAGAAAAGTTCCCATGTAGAACACCTAGTTGGTTGAGACACTGCGCTACAACCCGGCAGGTCGCGGGTTCGATTCCCGACGATGTCATTGGAATTTTTCATTGACATAATCCTTTAGGGGGCATTATGGCCCCGGGGTCGACTCAGCCTCTAACAGAAATGAGTACCACGAATATTTCCTGAGGGGTAAATGCTGCCGGTGCGTAACCTCACCACCTTCATGTGCCGTTTGTCTAAAAATCTGGGAGCCTCAACCTCCCGGAACCCTCAGGGCCTCTCCAGGCCTGTAATGGGACTGCTTTACCTCTTTCACTACGTTTATGTTCATTGTTCATTTTTGGAAGGTTCCCAGACTTCGCCCGTTTGTCCTTCTGGTAAGAGCAACGTGTAAATGAACGTGCGTATGGAGCATTGGTGGAATGGCGCTGACAGGGGAAACTGAAGTACTGGGAGAAAAACATTATACAGCGTTGGTGGTAGATGAATGAATGAGTGTGGACCATTGGTGGAATGATACTGACAGGGGAAAACTGAAGTACTGGGAGAAAAACATTATACAGCGTCGGTGGTAGATGAATGAATGAGTGTGGACCATTGGTGGAATGATACTGACAGGGGAAACTGAAGTACTGGGAGAAAAACATTATACAGCGTCGGTGGTAGATAAATGAATGAGTGTGGACCATTGGTGGAATGATACTGACAGGGGAAACTGAAGTACCGGGAGAAAAACATTATACAGCGTCGGTGGTAGATGAATGGATGAGTGTGGAGCATTGGTGGAATGATACTGACAGGGGAAACTGAAGTACTGGGAGAGAAACATTATACAGCGTCGGTGGTATATGAATGAATGAGTATGGAGCATTGGTGGAATGGTACTGACAGGGGAAAATGAAGTACTGGGAGAAAAACATTATACAGCGTCGGTGGTAGATGAATGAATGAGTATGGAGCATTGCTGGAATGGTACTGACAGGGGAAAATGAAGTACTGGGAGAAAAACATTATACAGCGTCGGTGGTAGATGAATGAATGAGTATGGAGCATTGGTGGAATGATACTGACATGGGGAAACGTAAGTACTGGGAGAGAAACATTATACAGCGTCGGTGGTAGACGAATGGATGAGTATGGAGCATTGGTGGAATGATACTGACAGGGAAAACTGAAGTACTTGGAGCAAAACATCATACAGCGTCGGTGGTAGATGAATGAATGAGTATGGAGCATTGGTGGAATGATACTGACATGGGGAAACGTAAGTACTGGGAGAGAAACATTATACAGCGTCGGTGGTAGATGAATGGATGAGTATGGAGCATTGGTGGAATGATACTGACAGGGGAAACTGAAGTACTGGGAGAAAAACATTATACAGCGTCGGCGGTAGATGAATGAATGAGTATGGAGCATTGGTGGAATGATACTGACAGGGGAAACTGAAGTACTGGGAGAGAAACCTGTCACAGTGCCACTTTGTCCACCACATCTCTGACATGGCCTGATCTGGCATCGAGCACGGGCATCGCCGGTGACAGTCGGGCGAGTAACCGCCTGAACCTTGGTACGACCTTGAAGGATGAACTTAAGGTCCAGTATAGTTACATACTCAGTCCGTACCGCGCAGTAAACACACTCCGTCTCGGTTATAAAAACCAGTCAGTTAATGCTGTATAGGGAAATAATCACTGTTTGTTCTGAGATCCACACAAAACACATAAACACACTGTGTGGGCAGAACGTAGAATTGTTGAATGTTAAACCTGGCGGTACATATAGTAACCGCTGGGCTTTAAAGGAAGACCCAGTCCGTACCGCCCAGTAAACACATTCCGTCTCGGTTATAAAAACCATTCAGTTAATGCTGTATATGGAAATAATCGCTGTTTGCTCTGAGATCCGTACAAAAGCACTGTGTGGGCAGATCGCAGAATTGTTGAAGGTTAAACCTAATGTTAGATATAGTAACCACTGGGCTTTACAGGGTTAATAAACCTCTTCAGAACATCTACTAACAACGCAAAGATTTGAATCGGGCTGCAGCGCCACAAAGAACACAGCAGAAAGAGGATTTCTAACAACATGTATTCAGGATAGCAAGTTCCATGGCAACCATAACACGCGAAACGTCATAAATATTACAGCAGGCCCCAGAACCACACTTGTGTGTGCACAGTGAAATATTCAGCTTGGCGACGATTCGGCTTAGCCATGAAGCTGACTCCTTTCTTTCCAGGCAATTCAAAACGGCTGCAGAAGCCCCCAAACCATTACAAGTAGCTCTATTATCCTCACAGGAGGTACATTACAGCAGGTAACACAGCGCTGTATAATTAATGCAACACCCACTTTATTCAAAAGCAAAGCGTCTTCACACAGCCCGACTTTCAAACCTTGCGTTACGGACATTTTAATTGTTTATGTTATGGTACAAAGCTCCACAGGGTACCGTAATATGAACACACTCAAACGTTAGTTCTCCTTGTTGGATTACGCAAGAACTGAGATGGTTCAAACTACGTCGTTCACGATTACGAAATATACGTAGGGCAAACAGGTAGGGACTTAACACTACACGGTACGCAAACAATTCCGCTCCTTAAACAGAAGTGTAGGTTTTGTTGCACAACATGATTCTATTATTACTGCTATTATTATACAGATATAACGATAACAATAGTAGACGGTCCTTGAAACAACATGTTTCGACCTGCATAGGTCATCTTCAGGTTTTTCTCTAACGTGGTGACACAAAACCGAACATTAAGTTAGGCAAAAACTGAAGATGACCTAGTCAGGTCGAAACATGTTATTTTAAGGGCCCCCTACTGTTACTGTTGTATAATATTTATATATATCAACAATAAAAGACTGTTGAACAACAGAACCTGTATTTTGTTTAAGTGCTTCATTTAGCACAGTGGGATGCAGGGAATACAGATTCTGATCCTAGAACAGTCTGTGACAATGGTTCGTTCATTATATAAATACTGTTGTATTATATCATACCATGACACAGGAGTATATTGACAATTACCAGTGTCAAAGGTACAGTAAGTGCAGACGACATCTCTAAACATGCTGTACTCAGGCCTGCAGATTACTGCTTATCATTAAAACTTCACACGTTTTACCTAACTCCATGCAGCAGAGTCGTTCCTCACAAGCTAACAGTTTCTCAGCTACTCAAAAAATTCCCCACATTTTGTGAAACCTGCAGGTACATTTGTCGTCACGAACTAGCCACTGCAAATCCCTGCACCAAGTGAATTCTACAGCGGCATCATAAGTAGTGCATACAGCGCGGTCGAGACTTGCGCAATCTTATTCTGCCTTATTTTGAACTAACACAACGTCGTTATAATATTAATAATAAATAAATCTTAGTATACGCGTAAAAATTAAAATTACGCGCTGTATGTTCGTATAAGGTCCAAAAACGCTTCAAGCACTGACGCCTACCTCAAGAAATTTCTGTGGGATAATGAGTCTTAATTTGCGCGAATCTCTGTTTATGCGCGCTCTCTGAGGAACGCAACCCACACGTATATCGCTAGCGCAAGGTACTCCCAGCCCTTGTTTCATGCCCTACGTGCATTCCTAAAAATAAGTAGGCGTAAATCACAAATTACATTCCCGCAAAAAAGAAATGCAAATAAACCAGTGAAAAGGCGTTAAACCGAAAACGAGGGGCGCAAATTAAGTATAGGTTTACAATGGCAAGGGCCGTAAAAACAAACGGGCCTAACACAGGGGCCGCGTAATTTCTTTGGCCATCTACGGCCAAGGTAAGGAGATGTATGCAGTCTCGTCACTTAATAGCCACTCACATCTCTCAGAACCCCGAAGCGTACTACATGACAGTAGACCAAACTTGGCAGAGCCTTTATAGCGCCCCCCCCCCCCACCCCTCAGCCACTACTCACCAAATTCTTACGAAAAACAGCTGAGGTCACTGACTCAATTACCTGATGGACTCGGGCTAAACGAATTCAGCCATAAATTTGTTTCCGGAACCCGAAACGCTTGTAAATTAAACCGAGACACGAGCCAGCAAAAGTTCTGACACGGGGTGAAGCAGCTGTAAAATGATAATAACTGAAGAAGGAAGGAAGATACAAAAACCGCAACACAAAAAAAGGAAGCCGTCAAAAGAAAGGTGGCCATGATCATGCTAGTTTAATTCACGTGGCCTTGGTCATTAACACCTACATTAATATTACAACAGTGTGTTTGAACCTTCTCCACGTGGCACCATCTCACGGTATACCAAACCTTACGTCACTGCACGGTCTTCATACTGCAGTTCCTAATGCCACCGCCGTTCCTTTATGCCTTTCACGTACGTAGCATTCGAAACTTCAGATTGGTAAAAATTGAAACCACACACAAAGACTCATAGATTCTCCACTATGGCGCCGACGTTTCAACGGAACACAAAGTCATCACCTTCAAGGGTCACAAGCTTTTCTATATCCCCTGGGCGCAATATTTCCTGTTACTACAGACTGGCGAAATTTGCGCCACCCTGTATATTTCACGACGAGTATGACGTGAACTTTTAAACACGTCAAGTCAATCACCGTCTTCTTGCGGCGGGGGGCTCCGGGTTCAATCATAGGGCAGTTCGTATGGGATTTATGGTGGACGAAGTGGCACTTGGACAGATTCCCCTAAAATCATTATGTTTTCCCTACTACTGTTCCACATTAACCTTTTAAAGCCTAGCGGTAACTTTACATAACACCAGGTTTAACATTAAAAAATTCTACGTGGTGCCCACTTTGCGTTTATGTGTTTAGTGTGGATCTCAGAACAAACGGCAACTTTTGCTTTATAAAACATTAAGAGACTGATTTTTATAACCGAAGTGGAGAGTGTTTACAGCGCGGTACGCACTGAGTCCTTATATAAAACACACACGCTTCGTCTTTAAAGAGTTAATCCCTGTACCATCCGGTGAGCTGACAAGGACCCATTAGCGGCCGCAGTTCCAGAGGACAGGCTCGCCCCACAGCGAGAAGAAAAACAAAACCACACGACAGGTGAGACAAAATGCTGAAACCTAATTTTGGCCGCCTGTTGGAGGCTCACAAACAAAGACGACCCACTGATGTAAGCCTGCCTCTCAATCCTCCGAACACGAAGAAAATTTGAAATCATTTTTCTACCCAATGGTCCCCGATTTCCGAAAGAGAGCTCCTTTTTTTAAGGTTCCCAGGCTTTGCCCGTTTGTCCTTCTGGTAACAGCAACACGCAGACAAATATGAGTGTGGAGCATTGGTGGAATGATACTGACAGTGGAAAACCGAAGTACTGGGAGGAAAACCTCCAATTAATCCGAATTACATTTAAACGTTCAGCCCGTACCGCGCAGTAAACACACTCCGTCTCGGTTATAAAAACCAGTCTGTTAATGCTGTATAGGGAAATAATCGCTGTTTGTTCTGAGATCCACACAAAACACATAAACACACTGTGTGGGCAGAACGTAGAATTTGTGAATGTTAAACCTGGCGGTACATATAGTAACCACTGGGCTTTAAAGAAGACCCAGTCCGTACCGCAGAGTAAACACACTCCGTCTCTGTTATAAAAACCAGTCAGTTAATGCTGTAGGGGGAAATAATCGCCGTTTGTTCTGAGATCCACACAAAACACATAAACACACTGTGTGGGCAGAACGCAGAATTTGTGAATGTTAAACCTGGCGGTACATATAGTAACCACTGGGCTTTAAAGGAAGACCCAGTCCGTACCGCACAGTAAACACACTCCGTCTCGGTTATAAAAACCAGTCAGTTAATGTTGTATAGGGAAATAATCGCTGTTTGTTCTGAGATCCACACAAAACACATAAATACACTGTGTGGGCAGAACGTAGAATTTGTGAATGTTAAACCTGGCGGTACATATAGTAAGCACCCGACACGTTCAGGAAGTCAGTATTCTAATAAATGGGCGCAGAGTGGCTCAAACTGTTTTGTTGTTATGCCAGTAGAACACAGTCGCAGAAAAAATTCAGTTAAAAATTTTGCACAGCCTATCTTACAACTGTCGGTTCGCCGAGAATTTGTCTTTTCAATCCCCCCCCCCCTTCCCCTCCCCAAGCGCCTCAGTGCCTTGTCTCCGTCATGAACGCACCAGACCGCGATGAAGTTTCAAGCATACGAAACTTGCAACTGCCATAAAGCAAGAATCCCAATTTGCAAGTCAAATTTAATTCTGGAGAATGGAAACAGAAAACGAGCCACCGTAACAAAAACTACCGCCGCCTTCCAAGTGTTTATGAAATCCCCGGAGACAGCTTCAGTAAAACACCAACAGCGCCTGCAGCGACCGAAACGCCAAACGGTGAAGGACGGAATTTCGTTAGCCGGTTTAACTCCTTGAAGTTCACGGGTTACCACCATCCACTGTAACATTTCAAAGGCTGCGTTTTGCCCACAGGCTGTACATGTTCGGCACGATTCACAGAATAAACATCCGTTTCTATCCTAAACAGCATTCACCGAATGACCTTCATAATAAAGAGACAGTCTGTTCTCTGTGAGGTACGAACTCAAACCGTTTATTATCCACACTAATTTCAAAAGGCTACCCTGCTACCAACCTACCTTTACCAGCACGAGCGGGAGCTCCCTGGGAACCTTCAGAGAAGTAAATTTTCTTCTCTCTCTCTCTCTCTCTCTCTCTCTCTCTCTCCCTCTCTCTCTCTCTTTTAAACGCTACGTTAATTGTATGTACATTCTGTCCGATTTCGTAACCATCTACTAATACTGACTGAGGAGTTTGCAGTTGGCCTTGGCAATTCTTTGCGCTGAGGAAAGCCGACCCTCCTTCCATTGTGACCACTAACCGATGTATTCCAGTTAAAAATAAACTGGACTGAAGTGCAAACGTGTTGTTTGCGTGCGACATAACACATCTATTTTCAGTAATGTTCTTTGTGGTTAGAGCTGCGCATGAATATGGTCTTTAAGCTTGTTATAAGCAAAACACCCAACAAATGGCGACCCGTGGAAAGAAGGTCACGCAATGACGCAGACTCGTATTTTTGAAACGATCTGTATGTTTCTCCCCGACCTCCGTCGCCGACTGTTAAGGGACTCTACCCACGCTGTGCAGATCATCTCCATTCTCCTCAGTAAGTGACAATACTTCGTACTCCACACAGCACGCTCATGTTCTCCGCGAGTACACCCCATCGTTGTTATGTGTGATCTGAGTTTCTGTGAATATTCTGGTCTTGGGTGGCATCACGGTGAATTGTTGCATCGGTGGTTTCTGACGTTTCGGAAGGAACAATGTCCTTTCGTAACGTCAACTTACTGCACCTGTGCAAGCAATGAATAATTTACAAACGCTGGCAATGGTGGTAATGCCCCAGTATTTGAACGGTACGCTGTTCAACACCCAGTCTAGTTACAAGCATTCCTTAGCATCTCCTTTAACCTTTTAAAGCCTAGCGGTAACTTTACGTACCACCAGGTTTAACATTAAACAATTCTACGTGGTGCCCACATTGCGTTTGTGTGTTTTGTACGGATCTCAGAACAAACAGCAACTTTTGTCTTATAAAACATTAAGAGACTGGTTTTTATAACCGAAGAGGAGAGTGTTTACAGCGCGGTACGCACTGAGTCCTTATATAAAACAGATACGCTTCGTCTTTAAAGGGTTAATACATAAATATTACCTACAAATACGCAAGCAGTCAACACACCCAAATTACCCCCTTACCCACTCACAACGCTATCTTTATACTCAAAACAGTCCTGTTCTTCTGTGGTCTTATTATATGACCCTGTTACTCTCTCCAAATATCCCTTTAAAGACGAAGCGTATCTGTTTTATATAAGAACTCAGTGCGTACCGCGCTGTAAACACTCTCCACTTCGGTTATAAAAACCAATCTCTTAATGTTTTATAAGGCAAAAGTTGCTGTTTGTTCTGAGATCCGTACAAAACACATAAACGCAATGTGGGTACCACGTAGAATTTTTTAATTTTAAACCTGGTGGTATGTAAAGTTACCGCTAGGCTTTAAAAGGTTATTCGCCTCAGAACACGAACACGTGAACACCCGGAAACGTCGTGATCTAAAATATAGGACAACACAATCGATCCACAAATCGAATGAGGATATGACTATTAGGTCTATACTGCATGCTACTATACGATTTTTCATGTTACAAACGACATCTTGTTGTGTTTTACAGATACTGTACTCAACACCGCCAAACACAACTACAAATTTGCTGTAAAACAGTATTATTGTTAACAACACGTTACATTTTTCGGCCCCAAATGGTCATAACGGGCTTTATATAAACATAAAAAGGGCAAACAAGTTTACTTACACATCTTATCCTAAGTGTGACACTGGGCCAAAAGATGTAGCGTGTTGTTAACAATAATATTGTTCAATAATAATGTTGTTCTACAATAGAGATGTTTGTGTTTAACAGCGTTCTCAAAAACGCGTACTGTATGTTGTTTCTCGATTATATGACGCAGTATGATATCCGTGTGCTTGTCACGGATTAGCTGAGTCTGGTCCACAACGACCTACTTAGTTGAACTGTACCCCTACAGATGCCACTAGCATATGTGATGAGCAGGGAAGTCTACTGCACTCCACGAACCGTGACACACAATGTATCTTGCAGGTTTAGTTAAAAGCGCCTAATTACAAGATAAGCAGCATATAAGCAGCCTCCATACAATCAGATAAGCAGCGCAACTTCAGTTCGTGTCTTGCTAAGCAGTCAACGAATTTCAATTGACACTCTGCAAAATACACTAAGAACTCGTTCCTTTCAAATGATATCCTTGTGTTAAATTAAGCACAACGCCATGAAGAATCAGTGTGTTATTAATATCGACACCAGTTTCACGTCCGGCCGGCTTTACTCCAAACGACACAGAGCTTCCAGGACCCACTGAACACAACGGTCGGAGTGGGCGTCAGAACCAGTGTTGACGCTCTGCAGAAGTGTTAAGCTCTGTTCCATGCCGAATGAAACCCTACATGTTAATATGCTCTTCTGGGATGCGACGCCGTGTATGGTAAGAAAGTACCTGAATTTCGGATGGACACTCTGCCTTTATCTTAACTCATGTGTCCCGGGGCAGCAGCTGGCTCCAAGAACTTGTTACGCCGATTTATATGTTTGGTTGTTCACGTATTTCCTACAAGAATGCGGGGTATGATACAGCGACTCTTGCTGATCCGCCAGCGTCGGCAGCTGGCTCCAAGAACTTGGTACGCCGATTTATATGTTTGGTTGTTCACGTATTTCCTACAAGAATGCGGGATATGATACAGCGACTCTTGCTGATCCGCCAGCGTCGAGTGCTCTTCCGTCACGACAGCGGTTGGCAGTCAGTCCTCAATGAAACCATAGCACATCTATGTGTCTATGTGCAGATGAGAGCTGAACCACAAGTACGTGTCACAACTGCAAGCTGCTGCACAGAATGTGCGTGTGTTATGTTTACTGCAACTGGCACCGGTTCGATACCAGTCTGGGCGAAGACCGGGTGCGTGGCTAGTCAGCTATAAAGAAACGTCTACAGCAGGGATAGCCAAACTTTTCTCTCCAAGACTTAAAATTAAAAAAAAAAACCCCTCCTTGTAACTGAGATCTTACACGTAGCATAGGACGTGTAAAAGATGTAAAGTTACCCCTGTACAGCCCTGAACAGGCCCTGAGGGTTCCAGGCGGCTGCGATTTCCAGAATTTCTGTACAATCGGCACATGAAGGTGGTAAGGTTGCCAGATCTACGCACCGGCCGCCTTTAACCCCCCAAAAATATTCCTGGTACTCATATCTGTTAGAGGCTGAGTCGACCCCAGGGACATAGTGGGGCAGGAAAGATTACGTCAATTAAAAATTCCAATAACACCATCGGGAATCGAACCCGCAACCTTCCGGCTTATAACACAGTGCCTCAACCAACTGCGCCACCGCGTCTTCCCAGCATAGCACTTGTAAAACAAACTGTTCATCTTTTTATATTCATATAAAGCTTATGATGGTCCTTTTAGGTCAAAACATGTTGCGTGCTGTAAACAAAATGTTGTTTCGAAATAAAACTGCAACAGTGTCTGACGGCGTTCCCATTTTGATATCACTACATCCACCTCGCGACCCAGACACTACCAGCAACTAATCTACTTCCCACACATAGCCACGTGTGTATCACATATCGAAACATTAAGAGACACATTTAGGACAGAACTCTGTCATTGAATTTGGGTGGTTTACGGCATTTGTTTCCAACCTTTTTATTCGAAAAGGCCACACCCGTTATTGTGGACTTGTTCGCGGGCCGCACGTGGAAAAGTAACAGGAAGTGATATACGACGTACCTAACCGCCTAAAGTAGTGTGTAACTTTTATAGTATGTATACAATTTGCAAATACGGGCCTGGGACTTCATGTGGGCCGCTTGCAGCACACGGCCCATCAGAGGGCACTTGAGGCCCTGGCGGGAAATCCCTGATCAAGACAAATGCATTATTTATTTCAAAAATAGGTTAATTGTATTTTAGATTTTACAGTCATGTAACTGAGTCTCTTACAGACTGAGCTTAACCAGAATTATATTGTCCGTACCGCGCAGTAACACACAGTCTCAGTTATAAAAACCAGTCGGTTAATGCTGTATAGGGAAATGATCGCTGTTTGTTCTGAGATCCACACAAAACACATAAATACACTGTGTGGGCAGAACGTAGAATTTGTGAATGTTAAACCTGGCGGTACGCATAGTGACCACCGATCAAGACGAAGCTGGCATGCCTAGCCCCACGATAATACTGCACACTCAGCACCTTTCCACTTTTAAAAGTGACGAGACTGTTCAAACTTCCGCGGCCCCGCTGCGTGTTAATTTCACAGACACTGAGGTCAACGTCTTGCTTGCGAACAAATGCACAGACATTAACACTGTACCAATATCCGAACTAGTCAGTCAAGGACGCCTTGACAGACAAATGAATGCTATGTACGTCACAGTCCCCCCCCCCCCCCCCCCGCGGCACGCAAGAGCCCGTCAACGCGCCCCCTGGTTGCTAGGCAACACGCAAATAGAGTTTCATATGTCACTGCACTTACTGTCAGTGACGCGAAAGAGCCTGCATCTTTTTAAAGAGGCGTTATTTGTTCACTTCGACGGTGAGTCCCCGTCACCCCATCCGACGCGGCCCCAGGCGGAGACGAAAGCCAACAGACGTTGTGTGTAGCCGTCACTACAATGAACAATCATTAACGGACTGCAGTCAAACTCCGTTATAACGTCATGAAAGGGACTGAATATCTTTTGCCGTTATACACGAGTGTTGTTACAACCGAGGAGTATAATGTTACGGTTAACAGCGAAGTAAGCAGCAAGGAATTATTGCTACCACAAAATTTCTGACGCTATAGACGAGGTGTTGTATAAACCACAGGTCGTTATAACCGGGTTCGACTGTATATCCAGTCCGTACCTCACAAAGAACACAGTGTGCTTTCATTATTAACACCAAACGGTCCATGCTGTATACACAATCCCCGTTTGCGGTACGAATCACAGCAACACACCAAGTGAAAGAAGCACATCTTTTAACGTCACAGCCCCTGGTACATAAAGAAATCACCGGGCTTTTAAAGTCTAAAGGCGACGCCCATGTACAATTGTGCTACGTCGCACAGAAATCTAAACAACGTCACACAAACGTACAGTGATTTGCAATGACAAATACATTTTACAGTATCCGGTCGAACTGGTTCGAAAGGACCAAAAGAAAGCCAACAGAAAGAAAACCAGTAGCGCAGTATTTATTTAATCCATCAGAATAACTGGTAGATCTGGTTCGCACAGCGGTACCTGGTTCTAACACCGGCCAAGGCACAAACTCAGCGTCAATCCATCTTTACACACAGTTCAAACCAAGAGGGCGTGCCGAAGCTGGTGAACTGCCTTCTATGCGGGAGATGGCCATCCGGTATCCAGCCCTGGATGGTTATTCCCTCTGGCCTTCCATGGTTTTTTCCTCATTCCCTCCACGCAAATGCCGGGACAGTACATTAAATTAGGCCACGACCACTTCCCTCCACATCCTGTTTCTTAAATTCACTATCAGCTACTCAGTATAGCGGCTAAGCGAAGGGATGGACGGTCCGGGGTTCGAATCCCGGCAGTGACAACATATGTTTCTCTTTTTATAAGCGTCGACACCGGCTCTGGGGCCCACCCAGCCTCGTGTACAATGGATACAGGGATTCACTCTGGGGGGGGGGGGGGGCGGGTAACCGATCTAAACCAGAAGTCTCTTACTGCGCGGGAGTCAAACCCCGATACCGCGGCCATCGGTGTATCGACTGTGTTAATGCAGCTTCCACTGATCCGCATGTGTTTTCTTGGCGTTCTTATTGTGTGAGCACTACAGACACGTGGAATGTTTCATTTAGCGTTGCTGTTAATTGCCTCGTCTACATTCTTGCTTCCTGTGGCACAACACCCCAAATACGGCCTAGGCTGCGTCCCTCTTGAGGTTTCTAGACATCTCACACACTCACACACACACACGCGCACGCGCGCGCGCGCGCGCGGTACGACTCCTCTGCACGAGTGATCAGCTCGTCGCAGAGGCGGCTACTTACACAACAAACACAAGAAATGAACAGCCATACCCACAGCGGGATTCGCACCCGCGACCCCAGCCATCATGCGCCTGCATACCCACGCCTTAGAACGTACGGCCACCGAGATCGGTGCCAAGTTTATACAGCTTCGATAATAATGAGTACAGAGCAATGGTGGAATGATACTGACAGGGGAAAACTGAAGTACTGGGAGAAATAACCCCTTTCCCAGTGCCACTTTGTTCGCCACAAATCCCACATTGACCACTCTTCGCGATTACAGGTAGGCAATTAACCGTCTGAGACATATCATGGACGTCCGGTACAAAACGGTCCTCGTTTCTGCCCGACATAACACTAAAGGTATCAATAAAGTCTACTTTCAGGTACCTGGGTTCAAATGTCGGGTGGGACACTCACAATGTCAGGGTACGACGACTATAACATGCACATATGTCACGAGCACACACTGTTGCCAAAACCAGCAATTTAAAACACACAGGGCCGCGTGTCTGAGGGCCGTTACAATGCTGAGGTTAGCAGCCCTTACTGGCCTGATTGCCGCGCCCTCCCCCGCTGCAATGGTCACACGCTGCTCGCATAACGCAGCACTTCGCAACTCAGTATACGCACCCACTGCCATGAAACCTGACGAAAGCGAGGCGTAATCCGACAGACAATGTCTCATGCCACTTACGTGACTTTAGCTACAAAACGTATCGATTGCTAACACCAGGCACTGCCAACACCTGCGACGGAATTACCACACACGTGTGTGCATGGTAACTGACGGCGGCGGTATGTACTGTTCTGCTGCTTTAACAATGGGATCACCCGGTCAAACCCCAGTCGGGGGCATGTAAGCATGAATGCATGCAAGGGCGTAGCTCGGAGTGGGGGAGGGGAGGGAAGGGGTAGGGACGGGTGTTGTGGCCGTTGCGGCCCACAAAATGAATATCTGAAATCAAACAAAAAATTATCGGCGCTCCATAAATTTTGAAGCCAAGGAAAAGGAAATTAAAAGAACAAATCGGCTTTTTCTATGTTCGTAATTTCTGTTATGGGCTGCCATTGTGATCACTCGCCCAAGCTACACCACAACATGTACGCTCTTTCTGTGTTATTCTGCGTACAGAAAGGCTTTGTCGCTGGCCGACCCCCCTTCCACGGAATCGTCCCGAATGTCTACAAGCAACCAAATAACCGTAAGGCCCTAAACTGGCCTGCAGTGCCACAGGCTGCGGACGCAGTATTCACTGCAACGCAGTCTATATCTGATCAACTGCACACTACACACGACTGTCGCCTTCCAACGCTATATGCACATCCAAACAAAAAACAGGACGACCATTATCTGTCAGTTGTTTACCACTTATGTAACTAAAGAGACTAATACACTACTGTCAGTTTACTAAACACTGCTGCTTAACCGACCAGTTAAATAAATAATTTCTTATCCAATCAGTACATTAACAAGTAATAAATTATTAATCCCCCCCCCCCCCGGAATGGCACCACAGCCCCTAGTGGGCCAGGGCCTCCTCACTGTCGAAGCTTCACGATCAAACTCGGACACACCACACTTGGTACGACCCCTCTGGACGAGTGATCAGCCCTACGCAGAGACCTCTACCTGACAACACACAACACTCACAAGAGACAAACATCCATGCCCCCGGTGGGATTCGAACCCACGATCCCAGCATGCGAGTAGCCGCGGACCCACGCCTTAAACCGCGCGGCCACTGGGATCGGCAATGATTCACACGAAGCCTAAATACCTAATGAACTACCACCAAACCGAACAGCTATTGTTGATACACAACAATTAACCATCCGCACAGTTAAAAGAGAAAACTATGCCAGCCCATCGCTGAACTGTCACGCAACCAACGGTTTAAATACACAAACACGCCAGAGTACTTCATTATACAGAACCGTCAGCTGAACCTTGCTGCCCACGTCGATGCTTCGCTGCCGTTTACACAAACACGAGGCAGTGAACAGCTCAGCCGTTTTAATCCACTCAACATACACCCAAATACTTACAGAGTGTACCTTTGATTGTCCCCGAGTAAGGGAGCACGTCATGACAGACTTACAGCAATTAACGCCTGCATCCGCGGCAGACATGCAATCCGTTTTTACCCTGCAATTCAATTGACCTTGTTTCATACAGGAGAGTCCAAGCACTCCTAAATACCCGGCGGATACAGGCTTCCTATACGGTAAGGCGCGCATGATCAAGGACATGATGAAATGAACACCCTGTACTTCAAAGACGGAATTTGTTATCCTCCATTGAGTGATATATATTCCCTTGAGATTTTCCAACCAAAATATACACTACCAGTCCTGCACAACTCTTCATTCCCATTCATAACTTTTATACAGGGTGATGTCACTGCGGCGTTACGCAATTTGGCGGGCAACGCGGCCAGGGCGGCGGCCAACTTGCGTAACGCCGCAGTGACATCACCCTGTAGGTACGTCATGATGGTATTTCACAAATATCCGTTCCACGTGGAAGGGATAAGACGAGTGTTAATCAGTGACTACCGCGACAGGACTTCTATGGCGCAGTTTCCATTACAGAAACACATTTCGTCACATGATACAGAATTCTCTAGTCTTACGAAAAGAGTAAAAAAACTTGCTGCTGGCATAAAAGATTCTTACAATGACTTAAAACGGGGGGAAAAGTTCAACCGTATCTGCCACTTCTTCCGAAACTGCCCAGAAATACGCTGGCGCAAGCGACCAGACTGTACACGCACAAACAACGCGCACACAAAATCACACATAGGCCCGCGCGTACGCACAATTAAGAGAGAATGTTAACGTATCCCCGAAGAGACGTAGAAACACTGTGGTAAGGCATACACAAACACTACGCATGGTCACAGGAACACTAAATGTAAAATCAAAGACAGATAAACACAATATACACACAGACAAAACGCAAACACAAAAATAAACGCTAATATAAGCACAGAGACCAACACTAAATATAACCCACAAAGACAAGCAAACAATAGAAACACAAAACGCAAACACAAAAAGACACGCTAATATAAACACAAACAAAAACACTAAATATGAACAGAGATTAAATACAAACATAAAAATAAAGGCTAATAAAACCAGAAACACACAGGAAATACCAATATAAACACACACACTAAATGCGAACACTACACGAAACGCTAATATAAACACACAGAGACAAGGAAACAACACAGACAGACAAAAAAGCTAAGTATAAGCACAGACGAAGATCCACTAAACACAAACACGCAGTCACAGACATCAAACACGAGGTGCAGAAAACGTAAACACTAAATTGCAGAGGTACGTGAACACCAAGCACCTGATACAGAAACACGTTCAAGGATACACGTGAGCAGCACACGCACGCTGTTGGTGTCACTAATTCAGTCCCATCTTCTACTTGAGCACCTTCACAGTCGCTATCAGCAACAGCAGCAGCAAGGGTGATTTACGCGCCTTATCTCTTCAGAAGGGTCACTTATACATCACTTAATCACCAACTGAGCTGCAAACTGCATCAAGCGTCCCAAACTGCGGTCCGAGGACTTCGGCAGGTTCGCAAACTCCAGACGGTAATTTACAAAAAAAAATAAAATACAGTATATACCTATAAACCACTTTTGCCCGCATGTCAAGCCATTATCAGCAGGGCTCAAAAGCAAATGTGCAGCGATGCACAGCATAGCAGCCGATAATGCTCCCGCCTCATGCGCGGTGCGCTGCATAACTCAGTGTTCGCATTACCCTCGGTCACAATACCGATTCGAATACCGACCTTGCTTCGGCGACACCACTCGTGACTTGTAGAGGGGAGGTATGTGGTTCGAACACCGATCAGGTTACCCACTGAGATACTCTCATTGTTTTATTCAGGATTTCCAGCGAATTCCTTGACAGTACCTTGAATCAGACGACATTACATCTCTTTCACCGGTCGGGAGTAGTCAACAATGCGATTGGATTCAATTCACTTCTTGTTTATTCACGTACTGAGCGAACAGCCAATTGGCCACTATTACCAACATTATGATAATTACACGTACTCCCCGGCTTGCCAACAGGGCATGTTCTAAACTTTACTTAGTCCTTACCTCTTCTACCTACTTGTTCACAGCAGGTGTCGAGGGTTTTTGTAATTTCACTAGATCACACTCAAACACACACCACAAGTCGGTAGGACTCCTCTGGACGACGGATCGGCCCGTCACAGAGACCTCTACCTGACAACACAAACACTGTGCAAGACAAACATCCATGACCCCGGTGGGATTCGAACCCACGATCCCAGCAAGCGTTCGGCCGCAGATCTACGCCTCAGGCCGTGAGGCCACCGGGATCGGCTACGTTCGAAACACCTGGTAATAATAATAATAATAATAATAATAATAATAATAATAATAATAATACAATAATATTAAATTAAACAACGTTACACCTTGTCATAAGGCAAAAATACGAAATGTTTTGGAATATACACCCTCCGGCAGGTACAGCAGTAACACCGCAAGCGTGTAATACCACACGGATACCGGGCAAAGCTTGTAGACCCTTTTGTTTCTACGAAGCGAACATGGTATTAAAACAGCGGTTACAGTTCATCAGCCACTTTATCTCATTACGGATCGACTTGTATAAATTACATATGCAGAAGCAATGTGCATACTGAATGTCACATGACGTCATGCACGGGTAATCCTGGTGGAAAATTTCCGTTGTCTCGCATGCACATTCAAGGCGAGCAGTCTACAAGCTTATACTATGTTCGTTTCCTGGAAACAACTGCAAGGCACCCTGCAGTCTGCACTAAACGCGGGCCGTCAACCTATACGTCTAGAGTCGGGGATTTTAACCTTTTAAAGTCTAGAGGGAACTTCGCGTACCACCAGGTTCAAAATTCACGAATTCTGCATGGTGCTCACATTGCGTTTATGTGATTTGCGTGGATCTCAAAACAAACAGCGATTATTTCCCTATACAGCATTAACTGACTGGTTTTTATAACCGAGACGGAGTGTGTTTACTGCGCGGTACGGACTGGGTCTTCCTTTAAAGCCCAGTAGTTACTATATGTACCGCCAGGTTTAACATTCGACAATTCTACGTTCTGCCCACACAGTGTATTTATGTGTTTGGTGTGGATCTCAGAACAAACAGTGATTATTTCCCTATACAGCATTAACTGACTGGTTTTTATAACCGAGACGGAGTGTGTCTACTGCGCGGTACGGACTGGGTCTTCCTTTAAAGCCCAGTGGTTACTATATGTACCGCCAGGTTTAACATTCACAAACTCTACGTTCTGCCCACACAGTGTATTTATGTGTTTTGTGTGGATCTCAGAACAAACAGCGATTATTTCCCTATACAGCATTAACTGACTGGTTTTTATAACCGAGACGGAGTGTTTACTGCGCGGTACGGACTGGGTCTTCTTTAAAGCCCAGTGGTTACTATATGTACCGCCAGGTTTAACATTCACAAATTCTACGTTTTGCCCACACAGTGTATTTATGTGTTTTGTGTGGATCTCAAAACAAACAGCGACTATTTCCCTGTACAGCATTAATGGATTGGTTTTTATACCTGTGGTGGGGAGTGTTTACAGCGCGGTACGAGCTGAGTCCTTATATAAAACAATTACCTTTCGTCTTTAAAGGGCTAAACATTCTCACCTGATTCATTCTTAGCTTGTCACGAACTCCGCCCAACCAGCAGCGTCAAAAAAGGTTGACGGTGACCGACGACCTGGACGTCAGAAGGAACTGACAGTGCGACACTGCACGGTACTGCCACAGCGTGTTCTGGAAAGGTCTGAATAAACCCACGAATCTCAGAAACGCCCTGTGTGCGAACCAAAACAAGTGTTCTCACGTCTCCAGTTTACGCGGATGGCTGGACACATGGAGGTACGAGACTGTAGTTCATTCAGGTGCACTGTTAATCAACTTTCATTAAAGTGATCAACTTAATGGGCGGGGCATGTAGCACGTGTGGGTGGAAAAGATAAATTTATTGGAACGGAGGGGAGAATCTGAAGGAAAGAGATCACTTGGAAGACCTAGGCGGTGATAGTGAAATAATAAAACGGATCTTAAATAGGATGTGACGCTGTCGTCTCGATTCAGCTGGCTCAAGACAGGGAGAAACAGCGGGCTGTTGTGAATACGGTAATGAAGCTCCACGTTCCATAAAATTTAGAAATAAAAGAAACTAAGAGCTTCTCAAGAATGCTTCACGTTGTTCGCCCCTCATTCCAATTTCAAAACACTTTGCACCTGGACGTTAAGTTGAGTGCCGAACTGTACCGCCTTCGCGTGTGGTTAAGTTCCCTTTTCACTTCCTTAGTGCGCCCTTTATACGCAGGCCTGATCTTCCTGCGCCCAGCCGTCCATCCCTACACCCCATTTCAGAACTGGCTACACAGATATGCACTAGGATAGTTGGAAACCACAAAGACGGTAACGAGAAACGTAAGGTTAACGAAATGTTACGGAGTGTGTAAAAGAGATCAAATTGTATCCTATCGCCCCTATTTTGTAAAAATGGGACAACCCGCAAAATATCAATTTTACAGGAGAAGGAAGAAGGTAGCTCCGTTTTCATATGGCAAATCCTTCGATAGGCAGAATATCCCCCACATATCTTGGTTATTCTTGAAGATGGCGTCGTCGTTTTTGTACATACCATAGAGAACCATTAGCTGAATGATTTGCTACACATAAGTAAATTTAGCTCGAAGTGGCAGTTAGCTCGTTTTTACAAAACAGGGGCGATACACTGTCACCGTGAAACACATTATGTATGTAAAGTTGCCCCATCCACTACCCAAAGGCACAACGAAGAATGGAGACACAGCTCCATTTATTCTGATCGCCGGCATGAAGAAGCCCCGTCAAGGTCAAGCGGCTGACTTACACACCCGCTCCCCGCCATCCACCGCTTTTTTGCTAATTCTTTCCACGAGGTGAGAGTATCTGTTTAGTTAGCCCGAAAGACTCCTGTAAACACGGCAACACTGCGTTCATAGGCAGTGACCTTGACGGGACTATTTTTGTGCCGGCCTCTCTAGATGGGAGTTCCACACGCGGGCCGCTGTACCCCCCCCCCCCCAAAAGCAAGCCCCAGGCACCCATTCAATAGGACCCCATACGTTCTGGACAAGGGAGCCCCTTTGCCTCTGCCTGGAATCGAACCACGCTTCCTATTAACCTTTTAAAGCCTAGCGGTAACTTCACATACGACCAGGTTTAAGATTAAAAAATTCTACGTGATGCCCACATTGCGTTTATGTGTTTTGCACGGATCTCAGAGCAAACAGCAACTTTTGCCTTACAAAACATTAAGAGATTGGTTTTTATAACCGAAGTGGAGAGTGTTTACAGCGCGGTACGCACTGAGCCCTTATATAAAACAGATACGCTTCGTCTTTAAAGAGTTAAATTATCTGCCATTTAGACGCCTTATCCACCTGCACCTACCCATTTTCCATGTCCCTTCGTCCCCTGTGGCTACCTCACTATCGAGCTACGTACCAGCCACAACCACACGCACGAACAGAACCAGCGGTGCGCAGTAACTGTCACAGGACATGCAACAATGATGATTAGTGCAGTACTTTGCATTGCGTCATATCGCGGTGCATACAGCTGTCTGGCCGTCTTCCGTTCCGTTAAGCCTGTTCTTGGTATTCCAACCACAGGTGGCCTTGGACTTAAACAGCTTCCTATGTCAAGGACGCGTTGCCCTCTTTGTCGCTGCCAGCAGCCAATACGAACAGCGCAGTAGCAAGTTAGCTAACGATCGGCTAGTCACTTTCTGCAATGAAAGGAAACGTTTTATGCGCTGCTTCCAGGAACTGCATTGCAACAGGACCGCACAGCGTTCCATTGTCTTGGGTACATTTCACATGCACAGCGTTTCACGAACTCAGTTGTTAACCCCTTTGAAGCCCAGTGGTTACTGTATGTACCGCCAGGTTTAACATTCACAAATTCTACCTTCTGCCCACACAGTGTGTTTATGTGTTTTGTGTGGATCTCAGAACAAACAGCGATTATTTCCCTATACAGCATTAACTGACTGGTTTTTAAAACCTAGACGTGGTGTGTTTACTGCGCGGTACGGACTGAACCTTTATATATAATTCAGGTTAATCGGTGCGATTCCACTAATGCTCCACACTCATCTTGATCCAGTTCTCTCTCTTACTAGAACAAACTGGTAAGCCCCTGGAAACCTTCCAATTCTTTCTTTACCTGTAAGTGGTTAAACAAGACAGGTTTTCAAAGGGGCCTCTACAGGCGATTCATGCCTTTTAAGATATGTTGCCGTGTCGATTTAAAGTTGCCAACGTTTCGGAGGCGCTTGCACCCTCCGTTCTGTCCGCAGACTCCAGAGACCCTGAAAATGGAAACAGCAAGGTTCCCCGAAATGTCGACTTCTTACCAATATACACGACGTCACATAACCAAGGACTCAAATCTTTACTTAAACTGTTTTTTAAGGGAGTTTGCAGCGCTTAAACCGCTTCAGGAATAACTGGACCGCTGAAACGACGTCGTCTCTCAGATGGCTCCCACTGGACGCCTTTTTATAAAATTTACATTTGGGTCTTGTTTCTTAAATCCGTCGAGACGCGTCAAGTTTCATTAAAATCTGACAAGAATAACGGGTACTTTACATGAAGACCAGTGCACATTTATGACAACACCTAACTAAATTCTTCTTAGAATGTGAAATATTTCAGACAGAACTTAGAGAAAATCAAAACACACATTCTATGTCCTATATATGTTTTCAGAAAACCGTGCCGTTTATGAGATAATGTGGAAAAATATGGTACAGTCAGACAGGCCACAGATGGCAATATAATACGGCGCATGCGCTTTGCATGCTGGGTAACGCAAGACTACAGATACTTACAATATTTAATACGTATTGCTTTTCCGCGGCAACAATGGTTACGCGAACGCGCCTCTGAACTACCGAAACATGTAGCTGTTTCTAAATAGAAGGCGCGTTTGTTCCATGGCACAGTAACCAACTTTTCTGAAGTTCCACAAACACAACGGGAACTACTCCATTAGAGTACATGTAAAATGCGTCCCTTGTTACCGAATAATATGTGGATACTTACTTCCAGGCCACGCCACCCCCCCCCCCCCGCAAACTTTCATGGTGTGATGCACGGTGATTAGTGTTACCGCTAGCCCACCTCGCTAGGTGACAATGGATGGCCGAAGATTCTAGCGCACAGCAGACAGCGATGGAACGGACAAACACATTTAACAATTTTTGACAACCGCATTCCTCCCCCCCGCCCCCGTACGCCACCAAAGCGACGCTCTGCTGTCCTTGGGGCAGTTTCGAAACAGCCCCACCCAGCCCCCCAGTAAAAACCAGTGCGCACGTGTCGTGCTGTTGGCCATCTCTTGACCTTCCCATAACCGCGTTCTACCACAATATGCACTGCCATGACCTCGCTAGCTGTCACGTAGGCAGCAGGCTGGACGACTCCAGCAATCGCTGTTCGATCCCATCCCAGCCAGCACCAACGGGCTCTTCTACCCTCCCAGGCGTCCCATGTCGGCTGTGGGCCCCACTACGCTCCCTACTCAAGCGGCACCGCCTGCCCCTTCCTCAAGAGTGAGGCGGCCACTCACTTTCCGATACGAATGCGTTGCACTGCACATTCACACCGCCAGTGTCTTCATTACGCCGTGTTTAACCCTCTAACGAACAGTGGTTACTATATGTACCGCCAGGTTTAACATTCACAAATTCTACGTTCTGCCCACACAGTGTGTTTATGTGTTTTGTGTGGATCTCAGAACAAACAGCGATTATTTCCCTATACAGCATTAACTGACTGGTTTTTATAACCGAGACGAAGTGTTTACTGCACGGTACGGGCTGGGTCTTCCTTTAAAGCCCAGTGGTTACTATATGTACCGCCAGGTTTAACATTCACAAATTCCACGTTCTGCCCACACAGTGTATTTATATGTTTTGTGTGGATCTCAGAACAAACAGCGATTATTCCCCTACACAGCATTAACTGATTGGTTTTGTATAACCGAGATGGAGTGTGTTTACTGCGCCGTACGAGCTGAATCTTTCAGTTCAATTCGGGCTAAAGTCATGCCTCCGTATTAGTCTTCATCTGCATGCTGCCCTTACCAGAAGGACAAACAGTCGAATGCTTGCGGACGTTGCAAAATGCAACGCACTTGCCGTAATCGGAGCGCATTTTTTCGCTATCTTCAATGGTTACGGCATCATTTACCTTAAAAGATGCAAATGTGCGTTGAACATTTACACGTTCACATCAATAAACAAGTTTCTCTAACCGACGCCCGAGATGCAGACATCCCGCCGCACAACAGCGGTGTTCCTTCTCAAGCAGCCGCCAGTCAGTTTTATTGCCCAGCATTATCTCCTTGAATTAACATTATGCAATATGTTTCCCCCTAGACAACTCAGCATTGCTGTGCAATATTTTGCTTTGCTCGTTGGTCGGCCGAGTAAACATACAGGGCGTCAGTGCTGTGGCCACTACTTTAGCACTGCGTGTAAACAAGAACATTCTCCACTGGGCCAAAGAATGGTACAAACGAAGACCACAATACACACACAAAAATTTCATTAGAGACTTAAGAGCCAAAAAATACCACGTAAGTTTTTTTGCGGTTGCATGTCCCACCATGTTATGAGCTACTCAAAGATTTTTTACCCCTACAATTGCTGCAATAACTAAACGCGACAAGCACTCACAGGCAGCGTTTATATATTACGCTACGCTATTTCGCCACTGGAAGTGCTTTTGAAGACCTGCTAAGTACTATATCCCGTGAATCAACTGGAATTACTGCGCTGGAGGCCTGGACAGGCCCAGAGGGTTCCAGGAGGTCGAGGCTCCCAGATTTCTAGACAATCGGCACATGAAAGTGGTAAGGTTGTCAGCCATACGCACCGGCCGCGTTTACCCCCCAGGAAATAATCCTGGTACTCATTTCTGTTAGAGGCTGAGTAGACCCCAGGGCCATAGTGCGACCGACAGGATTGTGCCAATGAAAAAAAAAATCCACTGACACCATTGGGAATCGAACCCGCGACCTGCCGGTTTGTAGGGTAGGGCCTCCACCAACTGTGTCACCGCGGCCCCTACTGCTTGGCAGAGAGACGGTAATGAATATTGAGCAATCGTGTCTAAAGACTACTCTACACTTGCACGACACCGTTTCAATCAAACTTCATGTTACTCACACAATGTATTGTGCGACCCTTGAATATTACACGCTAAAATAAAGCGATCCCTGTACAGACCCGGCCAGGCCCTGAAGTTCCAGGAGGCTGACGCTCCCAGAATTTCTAGACAATCGACACATAAAGGTGACGTCGGCCAGACGCACCGGTTGCCTTTACCCTCCAAAAAATATTCCTAGTACTCATTTCTGTTAGACGCTGGGTCGATCCCAGGGTTATAGCGCAGTCGGAAGGATTAAGTCACAGAATCCATCGAGAATCGAACCCGCGACCCTCTGGCTTGTAGTGCAGTGTCTTGTCTCAACCACCTGCGCCACCGCGTACTCCGTATTACAAGACTGTTAATAACACTGTGCAATATTATTGACGGTCTAAGAGCACCTTTTAACATTTGCACCCTCCTACTAATACAGTACATGCAGTCGCCGTCTGCGCCGTGACTATGCGATTACGTCATTCTTCGACGCAGTCCGATGCATAAAACAAACACCACGCACACAGACAACTGCGAGTTCTTTGTTGGCGACAAGGTTCTAGCAGCTTCGGCAGTAATTCCAATCACGTACAGCAGACAGACAGCGTTGGCAACAGCAAGTTGAGGTACTACCAGGTGCATGTCCTTGGTTCAGGCCTCTAACTGCACGTGTGCAAAGTTTTTATCCATGCAACTGCAGAGAACAATGGAAATGATTTTGAAGAAACCTTCAGGCCGCATAAAGACAAGCCGCTGGATTTCTTGTCGGTCTTGTTGCTAGGACTGTAATTCGGAGTTGGCCGAGACTCTACCCTGCTAGCTCTACAACGCAATCTGATGTTCGAAACAAAGAAAACACGAAATTCGACGAACAACTATTGTATCCGCATTCATACAAAAATATTATTTGGTTTTGTGTTGTACTGAAACACAGAGATTGAAAAGGAATTAAATATAACCCCAGCTGTGGACAAAATACAGGGTTACAAGATAAACTGGAAACATGTGAATAGAATGCCTCGTAGTAAATACCCAGAGCAATGAAAAACCGCACACCAAAAGGCAGAACGCACCGGGGAAGACCACTGCAGATATTTTGGGATGTGTGAGACCGGAATGGGTCAACAAGTGGCCCAACTCCATGATAGTTTTACATGATGATGATGATGATGATATCTATAATACAGCATACTTTTCAAAACTAGCTAGCTAACTAACTCCATGGAGCAGGGTCCTTCCTGAGAAGCTAACAGTTTCTCAGCTATTCACGAAATTCTCTGCACTTTATGTAACGCCAAGGTTCATTACCGCATTCACAAGCTCCCGCCACCTGTCCCTATCCTGAGCCAGATCAATCCAGTCCATGCCTCCCCATCCTACGTCTTGAAAGATCGACTTTAATATTATCCCCCATCTACGCCTAGGTCTTCAAAGTGTCTCTTTCCTTCTACTTTCCCCAACAAAACCCTGCACGCACCTCTCCTCTCTACAATACGTGCTACATGCCCCGCCTACCTCATTCTTCCTAACATACTTTTCGTACCAAAATTACAGTCGGACCGATCCACAACGGATCGCTTCCCTTCACAACTACCGTGTGAAGTTCGCAGTACAAATGCAGCGCACAATGCTAAGATGGCGCCCACGCATACAGAGAACGTTGGCTGTTAACCCTTTGAAGACGAAGCGTATGTTTTATATAAGGACTCAGTCCGTACCGCGCTGTAAACACTCTCCACTTCGGTTATAAAAACCAGTCTCTTAATGTTTTATAAGGCAAAAGTTGCTGTTTGTTCTGAGATCCGTACAAAACACATAAACGCAATGTGGGCACCACGTAGAATTTTTTAATGTTAAACCTGGTGGTATGTAAACTTACCGCTAGGCTCTAAAAGGTTAACTGATGTGCTGCTAATACTGACAGTCTCTGACAGCATACATTTTGCATCCCATGTCACCACGTCGTCGAAGGCTGCGGTAGCAAACGCAGGATCGTCAATGTCAGGTGTGAAGCTCACATTGACAAATCCCGTCGAGCCCTGAACTGCTACTGACATCACAGCTCCTCTGCTGGTCAACGATGATTGGCTAAAAAGGGGGAACCCAAAACGTCCGTATCTTTATACTGCAGACCCTTTCTTCCCGTCTTTTATCCCTTTATTGCCTTAATCTTCTTTCCTCCTTTCCTATCGAAAGCGTTTTAAGTTACATTCTCATCCTTCAGATGGTACTGTTTCGAACACAAAGCTGCCATCTGTGCACGTAAGTGAAAACAACGTTGCCATGGAAACTGTGAACATAACATACACACATAATCAAACATAAAACGTGTCATATGATGATGTTCTTAGCGTTTTAACCTGTCCCCCTTTTTTGACTGATGACAATTCATTAAGAACGAAGCTATGTATTTGTTCCAAATGACACAGAACCATACAGCCCCTCCGGCCGCACTGTGCGACGTATTACGCAGACCCTTCGACATGTCACCGCCGCCCCGCCCCAACTGGACGTAAATAGTCGGGGCAGTAACCACTTCTGTCACGAAATTCCGAGTGTACTGAGTCAACGCTTCTGTTAAATGAAATAAAAAAGCGACTGTGTTACAAGAGTCTGCAGTCTTCTGACATTTTTACGTCGTTCTGTTCTCACCAGCAGCCGACGTAACACTGGGTAAAAGTGACCGCAGGTTCGAATGACGGCAGGGTAATTTGCACGTCACCATGTTACCACCGACTCCTGGACCAAAACAGCCTCCAACCCAATGGGTACCAACGGGACCTTTCCGCGGCGTAGAGACAGCAAAGCATGAGGACTACCAACTACTTCATCTCCACCATCTTCACGTGACGTGTAAGAACACAACACGTACCGGGGAAACGAACACCCAAGTTCCGTTGGATAAGTCAAGAGAACAGAATGTCTGCGCCACCCAGGGAAACACCCGACGGTGAAGCACTCGCTGCCGTTCTGCAGTTCTCTACGGCAATGGCGGTAAAATCCATTCATTCTCGCATCTGGCTTATGACAATACGTAACTTTAGAGCCAACCGACGAATTTTAATAAACCTTGCATCAATACCCCGCCACTGGGGGGGGGGGGCAGCGGGGAGAAGGTCACATGTCATCAATCGCGCAAACCTGGCGGTCTTGCGAACTTCTGAGGTGACAAAATCTCTCGTACGTATTAACACGTTAAAAAAGACTTTACTACATATAACACCCTTTTTACATTTACACTACAGCGTACATCCCGTAACAGTATGGACTGGTTTTCCCGAAATGAATTTTGCCACGCAGGAATTACAATTTGTAGCATTTTATCTGGTAGTGATTTCAGGTTCCGAAGGGTCAATGCTGAGTCCTGGCCCCACGTGTGGTGACGAATATTCATGAGGACACCAATACAGCTCCGTCACACACAGCCAATTAATACTACAAACGCAATCAAAGCTACGTGTTTCGGCTCATAGATCCTAAAAATCAACTACTGTTTCGGACCCGCTTTTCGTAGAATCTGAAACACGACTCCTAAACCACTGAAGAAGGCGGTAATTCTCTCCGAAACATCACGAAGTAATAACCCTGCTACCCCAACACGGCGGTAACAGGCATCCGTTCTGGCTTCAGTTCAGGTAGAGGCGCCTAAAGTAATGAACCAGTAGCGCCAGGCATGTGGTACTTAGACGCATCATAAACAGGGTTACGTACTCTACCACGTGATGTTAAATAACTCGATCGAGGCGACGGTTGGAAACCTCGTGGTAATTTGCTTTGCGTTCAGCGTACCGGAAACAGACCTGTACACGTGTAAATTGGAATCTTTAGTGACGCAATTCGCAGTAATCCATAATCGACAGCACATTCTCACTCAACTATAAAGTGCAACCTTAGTGTAACGATAACAAAAAAGTTCTCCCTGAAGATGACCCAGCAGGGCCGAAACATGTAAGAATGTGTTACGATTGATGATAAAACTCTTTGTGCATTTATTGGTGATCAGTGTTTTTGAACAATATTAGATATTTGCATACAATGGCGAGACGGGCGACGCCATACCAAACATACAAAATTCTAACCACATTTAACGTTAACTGATATTTTTCAATCGCACTGCAGAAATCACTGCGTAAAAATATTGCTCTAATGCATTACACTGGAGCGAGGTCTAGACACTGATGTGCTGACTCCCTTAAGATGGCAGAGTTCCGCCGAAACACGTAGCAGTACACAACAGCTTGTACTGTTGTTTTGTAGTTGAACGTACCACGTGGCGTATGTATATAGCGTACACATTACAACTCCTCAGAGAGGAAACCAGTCACGACCAACAGAAGCGTTGGTCGTGCCTGGTTTCCTCTCTGAGGTAATATATACCTCATTTCGTTTCGTAGTCGTTCCCTCTTCTACCTACTTGTTCAGAGGTGTCTAGGGTTTTTCATTTGCACTTGATCGCACTCAGACACACACCACAGTCGGTAGGACTCCTCTGGACGAGGGATCGGCCCGTCACAGAGACCTCTACCTGACAACACAAACACTCACAAGAGACAAACATCCATGCCCCCGGTGGGATTCGAACCCGCGATCCCAGCAAGCGCTCGGCCGCAGACCTACGCCTTAAACCGCGCGGCCACTGGGATCGGCGTAATATAGACCTTCTTGTATTATTGCGTGTGTTAGAAGTGCGTAAGTTTGTTTTACAAATGAGAAATGTAGTCACACACAGCGCGCACGCATGACCGTTACAAACAACACGGGGTCAGATGCCAAGGCCCGTAATAATTAGTAACACGTGTTGCCCGTGAGGTGAAATCTTCTTTGTACCGCAATGCAACCTGCACGGATGCAACATTACCGCACCACCTTCTGGGATTCGACGCCGTATAGACTGGTAGGCAATTACCAACGTTCATGATTAAATACCGTCTACACATTCACCCATTTCTTCTATCTCGTAGATTAGGGTAAGGGAGAAGCGGAGGCAGCGTGAAGCCGACATGCACACCCCATAAAGCTGTGAGGCCACAGGACCGTAAGCAGGCCGCAGCGCCACAGAAGAAGACTAGGGCGACAGGTTCCTCCGAAACGTCGGTACGTTTCTACACAATTAACCGTTTAAAGCCTAGCGGTAACTTTACGTAACACCAAGTTCAACGATCAAAAATTCTGCACAGTGCCCACATTGCGTTTATGTGTTTTGTGTGGATCTCAGAACAAACAGCGATTATATCCCTATACAGCATTAACTGACTGGTTTTTATAACCGAAGTGGAGAGTGTTTACAGCGCGGTACGGACTGAGTCCTTATATAAAACAGATTACATTTCGTCTTTAAAGGGTTAATATTAAAAAATTCTAGGTGGTGCCCACATTGCGTTTATGTGTTTTGTACGGATCTCAGAACAAACAGCAACTTTTGCCTTATAAAACATTAAGAGACTGGTTTTTATAACCGAAGTTAAGAGTGTTTACAGCGCGGTACGCACTGAGTCCTTATATAAAACAGATTACATTTCGTCTTTACAGGGTTACACAAGCTCAGTCCCAAAACACAGTACTCTCTCCACTGTCAGCGTGGTGACAACGCCAAATCTCACACGTACGTACTGTCATCATTTGAAAGAAACCACTGTGAGTGGAGCTGCACGTGGATATGGAAGCGCTGCTGCGATTACTGTTACATGGGGCTGCGGCATAGTTACATGAACTCGGTCCAAGTTTGCGAAGAAGTGGCACGGTAAACAAACAAGACAACTGGCTGAGGTGAAAGAACTGCGGCAGGAGGTTGGCGCCTGATGCAAGGGAGATGCATGCACACGCTGGGTTGTCCCGCGGGGGCCCTTGCACAACGGGACAACGCCCTCATCCAGCAGTACAAAGGCGTATTGCGTACACGATGCTGTGCGATTTACCACACAATCCAGGTCCGGGGAGTCAGACATTTCTGGCTACAACGCAAAAACAAATTTTGCGGCGTCCAACGCATTATTTTGAACTGATAATACAGACATGGAAACGTGTGAATTTACATTAAAACATGTGTGATATTAAATCTGATATACAAGCAGACATTTCGAGGCCCTTGGAGCAGTACGGCCCCAATGCAGCCGTATACATTTCGATGTTCTTAATCTTCTAAAGTACAGCGGTTACTGTATGTACCGCCAGGTTTAACATTCACAAATTCTACGTTCTGCCCACACAGTGAATTTATGTGTTTTGTGTGGATCTCAGAACAAACAGCGATTATTTCCCTATTCAGCATTAACTGACTGGTTTTTATAACCAAGACGGAGTGTGTTTACTGCGCGGTACGGGCTGGGTCTTCCTTTAAAGCCCAGTGGTTACCATATGTACCGCCAGGTTTAACATTCACAAACTCTACGTTCTGCCCACACAGTGAATTTATGTGTTTTGTGTGGATCTCAGAACAAACAGCGATTATTTCCCTATACAGCATTAACTGACTGGCTTTTGTAACCGAGACGGAGTGTGTTTACTGCGCGTACGAGCTGGGTCTTCCTTTAAAGCCCAGTGGTTACTATATGTACCGCCAGGTTTAACATTCACAAATTCTACGTTCTGCCCACACAGTGAATTTATGTGTTTTGTGTGGATCTCAGAACAAACAGCGATTATTTTCCTATACGGCATTAACTGACTGGTTTTTATAACCGAGACGGAGTGTTTACTGCGCGGTACGGGCTGGGTCTTCCTTTAAAGCCCAGTGGTTACTATATGTACCGCCAGGTTTAACACTCACAAATTCTACGTTCTGCCCACACAGTGAATTTATGTGTTTTGTGTGGATCTCAGAACAAACAGCGATTATTT
>BLKM01001554.1:138729-230498 GCA_013340265.1 Coptotermes formosanus
GTGTTTACTGCGCGGTACGGGCTGGGTCTTCCTTTAAAGCCCAGTGGTTACTATATGTACCGCCAGGTTTAACATTCACAAATTCTACGTTCTGCCCACACAGTGAATTTATGTGTTTTGTGTGGATCTCAGAACAAACAGCGATTATTTCCCTATACAGCATTAACTGACTGGTTTTTATAACCAAGACGGAGTGTGTTTACTGCGCGGTACGGGCTGGGTCTTCCTTTAAAGCCCAGTGGTTACTATATGTACCGCCAGGTTTAACACTCACAAATTCTACGTTCTGCCCACACAGTGAATTTATGTGTTTTGTGTGGATCTCAGAACAAACAGCGATTATTTTCCTATACAGCATTAACTGACTGGTTTTTATAACCGAGACGGAGTGTTTCCTGCGCGGTACGGGCTGGACCTTTACATATAATTCACGTTAATGTTAGTCTTTAAAGTGTTACAACGGCCCCTCCCGAATGCTCCAATATACATTCACTACATATGCAAATCACCAGCAACAAACCCCATCATGCTATGGCTGTCACTACGCAGAAGGTGATTTATTTCTCTTGGATTTTCTTCAATACTCGTACGAAGCACATCGGAAGCACACAAAACACGACTTTAAGATACAGTTTGTTGTTTCCGAAAGTGGAACTGAATATCAGTTAGTTTTTCAAACGCCCCCGAACACTACAAATAATAAGTAAAAGATAAATGTATTCATATATACAAACAAATGCACGTAACAGGAACTACAAGTCACACGTACGCTTCGACCTTCGTACATGTTTCGGCGATAAATCGCCACCTTCAGGTATTTAAGTACAAACGAATACACAATGCCAACACATTACTGTCTCATGCATGGGCCGTGCCATGGCTCAGGCGGTTAGTCGCAGCCCTCCCACCGCGGAGGCCCGGGTTCGATCCCAGCTCAGTCCATGTGGGATTTGTGGTGGACGAAGTGGCACTGGGACAGCTTTTTCCCCGAGTACTTCGGTTTTCCCCTGTCAATATCATTCCACTGGTGCTCCATTACTAGGAAAAGGACAAAAAATAACAACCATCTTCACCTTAATCAGGGTTGCACAATAAGTCTCAAAGCTGCGGTGCGTCCGTAGCGTCTGCTGCGGGGCCCTTCATCAATTAAAAAAATCTGTCATGCATAATATTAAAACGTTAATATTACAGAATGTATAACACATCAGCCATAAAATACAACGCGGACACTGTGGTTATTAGAATGGTGACACGTTCTTAGTTTTAAAACACAAGTTTTTTATAGTAAGTACAGTCATGTATACAAACATACAGACTTGAAGTTTGCGTTCCAGAAGTATCAAGTCCTTATAACGTGTATTGGTGCGTACAGTGTGCGAACGTGCAGCATGCTAAACTGAATGCAGTTTGCGTAATCACGCACTACGCTGTGAAGACGTGCAGGGGTGGAGATATAACTCCACGCCTTCTTATCGTTGATACTAGAATACAAATACTACGTCGTAACAAACTACATGCATCGGGTGCAAATGACCTGAAATACCACCGCGTCTTCGAACTCCCTCACTTACCAACATAAAATACACACATCAAAACGGCCTGCAGTTCTTATCTGAGGCATTTATCGATTTCGTAAACACAACCAATCATGTCAGCAGGCGCAGCGTCCTGTACTGTGTAACTCCGTACTTCTGACTCAAAGCAACGACAAAGGAACACTCTGTATAAGGATATAGTTTATTAAATGCTTCAATCTGACCCAAGAAGTAATTTAACACACGTTTTATTGGCTTGCTCGGTCCTACTGAAACATTAAATAAAATACATACCCATATTCGATACGCCACTAACGATGTCTTACATTAGAACACCCTGTATCTAATTCACAACTCCCACACCAATAAAATGCATTTATACTGTTCCCAGATATTTTATATTACAATAACACGTTGAACACTGCTACATATTTCGATCCCTTATGGGATCATTAGGGAATCAAACCAAAGCAACACCGCAAAAAAATCAACAACCTTTGCATACAGTATCGTGCATTTTGTTGGTCTGAGTTTTGTGAACTTGTTATCGACAGTGCACGGAATGAACAACAGAAAGAACACCCTGTATTCAACGAAAAGTAGCAAACCAGTGTAACTCATGCAGCAGGGTGGTTATCTGTAAAATATCACAAAGCGTATCTACCACAAATGGACGCGTCAAATGAAGCAAGCAAGCAAAATTCCACATACGAAAATATGCACACCACTGCACTCTTGTACTGCCATATGTACACCATTCCACAAACTGAAACCTCAAAAAGTGAGCACCAAAACAAGATATCATCACTGGCGTTCTTCATTCGCTTTCATCTTCCCTAAATTATATCCAGGCAAGCGATAAATTACAACACTGCGTCCTACTTACAGTCAGCACATCGAGATTATACCGCGTGTGCCAATGGTCCCACACGAGTGACACTGGCTACTGGCACGCATGGCAAACGTGTTGAAATCCTCTTCTGGACTCTGCAACATGGATCACATCACCCAGGGCACGCCGTAAATCAACCCCCCCCCCCCCCGGGGGCAGAAAGGTTGTGCCAGCTCCTTGCACTCTTGTATGGGCTAGAAATCAGTTTACCTATGGAATTCAGTGCCCCCACAGCATTTCCACGTGCGAGTTCTTTGTTGAAGATTGAAATATTCCAGCATTATCGACTGGGTAAATAGCTCCCGACGTTTCGGACGAGCTGCAGTGCCTCCATTTTCAAGGTTAAACAACCCAAGAATATCCGTGAACTGGGCCTTTAAAAACCAGTGTAGTGTGGTACAAGGAGTTGACTCGCTTGGCTATTTTGTATAACTGTTCCTTCCACATGCTGCGCCAGTTAACAGGTTCTAAGATCAACAGCACCTTTCCCATTATGTGACAGCCAGTTTACTCCAACAGTCATATTACATACATTACAAAGCTTCTTCAAACCGCATAACGCACTTAATCATTTCTTTCCACTTCCACGCCAATTTCACGTTTTTTCATAATAAATAACATTCTCCGGTCTCCAGTGTAAGCCGCCATATTTACAACCAGCACCGTCAAGCTAAACTTCCGGATTTACTTTAAGCAGGCGTATAATCAGAACAAATGGTCCTACAAATATTTTACAAAATTATTTCGTGAACACCCTGTATAAAATAGTTGACCAATGGAATGGCTAATGCGGAAATTATTCCTATAAACGGGTACGTCAAACCTTTCTGTTTAAATTGTATAGTACGTTTTGACCGTGTACCTTCTAAACTGTTAATTATTTAACCTAGCGGTAACTTTACATACAACCACGTTTAACATTAAAAAATTCTACGTGGTGCCAACATTGCGTTTATTTGTTTTGTACGGATCTCAGAACAAACAGCAACTTTTGCCTTATAAAACATTAAGAGACTGGTTTTTATAACCGAAGTGGAGAGTGTTTACAGCGCGGTACGCACTGAGTCCTTATATAAAACTGATAGGCTTCGTCTTTAAAGGGTTAATTAATGAAAGTCTCTGTACCTTCAACGATCTATCGTTTGTTCACCCTGAGGATGGCCTGGATTGGCCGAAGCATGTACGCGCAAATTTTCAAATACTGTTTATCGTGTTTTCTGTTTAAACTTTAAAAATTCCATAAACGAGATCACATCAATGCCAGGCCAAGCTCGAATTCCAGCAGTGATCACTTTGGAAAAATCACGGACCATGCGATGTGTAAGCACCTCTTGTCACAGCAGCTGGGTTCCCACGCCGATATCATCCGTCTGACTGACGAGGACGTGCCTGGAATAGATGTGACGGCCGCTATGCCTTGTCGGCTGCCGATCACAACACACCAGCGGTAAGTGACCCGCGCCGCGGTACGTCGAAATGTGAAACGCACAAAAAGAACGAAGCGCGTGATGTTCAACGCACCATGAAAATAAAACAGGGCGGAAAGCCGTGACAATCCTGTACAAAACAGATTACGATAAAAAGGCGAAGTCCTCCGATGTCCTCGCCATGAAGACATATACCGGGAGTGGAGATACAGCTCCACTCATTCTTAGACTCTGCACTGTATAGAGACGGTCGGCCTCAGATCCCGACAGCTTAATCCCCCGGTATCCACCGAACATGAAACTAAGTGAACCCCACAGCCGGTTCGGTGCTTCTGAAGAAGAGATGCAAGTACTGCGCCCGCCCGGGATTCGAACTCCAAACCGTTCAGCCCGCAGACCAGTAAGTGTGGCTGCGCTATACCGGATGCCTATTCCCCCCCCTCCCCCGTTCTTAGAAGAGAAATCAATGTTATATTTTGCGCTAAAGGCTCATGGATTGCTGCGGCTCAACACATCTACTTTGCATTACATTTTACACAGCTTGCCCACTCATTTATGAAAACCAGGGGCCCCTTGTAATTGTACCAGTGCGACACACACAGCGGGGGGCGAGGGAGGAATGTAGTGGCCAGACAGGTACTTCTATGGGAAGAAGTGGATCAGCACTTCCCGGCGCCTTGCTACGGCTTTCACCTCCGATCAGAGGGCAAGACTTGATTCTTCCGGCTGTACCATTTGGCCCACTAAGAGAGACGAGGCGACGGGGGAGTGGAGAAGACTACATACCGAGGAACTTGATGACCTGTACTCATCACCAAATACTATTCGGGTAATCAAATCGAGAAGAATAAGATGGGCGGGGCATGTAGCACGCATGGGGGAAAAGAGAAGTGCATACGGGATTTTGGTGGGGCGACCTGAGGGAAGGCGACCACTTGGGAGACCCAAGCGTAGATGGGAGGATAATATTAAAATTGATCTTCAAGAAGTGGAATGGGACATGGACTGGATTGAGATGGCTCAGGATAGGGACAGGTGGCCGGCTCTTGTGAATGCGGTACTGAAGCTCCGAGTTCCATAAAATGCGGGGAATTTCTTGATTAGTTGAGAAACTGTTACCTTCTCAAGAAGGCCTCTGCTCCATATATACAGACAGACAGACAGAGAGAGAGACAGACAGACAGACAGATAGATAGGTGGGTGGGTGGGTGGGTGCATGGATGGATGGATGGAGGGATATAGACAGATTAGATTAGACAGACAGTCAGTCAGTCAGTCAGTCAGTCAGTCAGTACCATTTGGCCCAACACACTCAGGCCAGGTACCAGATAATGGCAAAACAAATTCAAGAGAAATCGCCATGACGTATCAGCCTTGATCCTATCGCCTTTGACTACTGTTCGCCATTTCCTCTGCTACAAGTGACCGGGCAAGACCGCTACAATCCAGACGCCAAATCCCAAACGGTGGGTGTGAAACTGATCGCCAGTAAAAACGTATGGGTCGCCAATGACGACCAGGCGACGGTACATTCTCTGCCCCTGAACACGTGTGTCCCTACGAAGCATTTAAACGGAATCACAGGTGTGGGTCACACTGCCCCTTCCAACAAACACCGCGCAGTGGTGTCTGGCAGACGCGGACCGCTGTTTGTTTCACAGCCGTATGTTCCAGTTGACTAGCGGGAGAGACCAAAGCATTCAATTTATGATACCAACCAAATGCACACTGTTAGTTACATATGAGTGTTAATCACGCTACACCGACGTGTCGGTACAAGCGAACCATCTTCAGGGAGCGCAGTGTGCTGATGGTTCCGATACCCGACACGGCATAAACCCGGGAACCCGGTCCAACTTGGGATGACGTACGCACTAGAGGCCTGAACATACAATGCCACAAACTGGAACTTTCCGACACCACACGCCACAATGTTGGTCTGCACAAATCATATTTGTTATGTAAGTAAAATTTTAATCATGTTTTAACCGTTACTAACTCCATGGAGTAGCAGCCTTTTTGAGAAGCTACCAGTTTCTCAGCTAGTCAAGAAATTCCCCGTATTTTTTGGGACCCGGAGGTTCATTACCGCATTCACAACAGCCCGCCACCTGTCCCTATAGTGAGCCAGCTCAATCCAGTCCATGCCCCATCCCACTTCTTGAAGATCCATTTTAATATTATCCTCCCATCTACGTCTGGGTCTCCCAAGTGGTCGCCCCCACCAAAATCCTGCATGCAGCTCTCTTTTCCACCATAGGTGCTACATGCCCCGCCCATCTCATCCTTCTCGATTTGATTACCCGAATAATATTTGGTGATGAGTACAGGTCATTAAGTTCCTCGTTATGTAGTCTTCTCCACTCCCCTGTCGCCTCGTCCCTCTTAGGCCCAAATATCCTCCTCAGCACCCTATTCTCGAACACCTCCAGTCTTTGTTCCTCAGTGTGACAGGCCAAGTTTCACACCCATACAAAACAAGAGGTAAAATTATAGTTCTGTATACCCTAATCATATTTTAACCGTAAAGTTTTAAAAACCGCACAGCTTGTACCTTTTATACACAAATGACAACAACTTAGAGCCTACTGCAGACACTGGAAGCTTGTAAACAGTGGCTTTTAAACCTGACATACTGTGGCTGCGTGAGGATGGTTCGCTTGTACCGAAACATGTTGCAGCTACGTGTTTAATATTCATATGCAACTAATAACGTGCATTTGGTTGGTTTAATAAATTTAATACAACGATCTAACAAAATGCACGGATTGGGCATCTTTACAACTGTGAAACAGCGGGATAGAAAATGCGGAAGTGCTTCAACAGTAGGCCACGGCCACTTGCTTCTACACAGCTCACAGTTCATTATTCACCTACCAACCTACAGTACGACTGGACGCGGTCTTACATAACCTGCTGACGTTGTTAAATGCACCCCAATACATGACACGCCACTGCAACAAGAAGAAAACAAAAAAGGAAGAAAAACAGCAAATAAACAACAAAATCCGATCCATACGTGAAGCAACGAACTTGCATGATGTGACTACTGCAAGTTATCACTACGGCGTTATCATCGAACAGTTTCGTTTAAAGTTCGCGCCCGGTATTCACGCAACACAAGTGTTAACCCGCAGCGTGATGACGTGGCGCAAGTGTGACGTAACTGTATGGCGGAAATGCATCCGTGGGTCACTTTGCGAGAACGGCAGCGGCTCGTTCAAAATATTCTTACTGATCAGTGGCGGCTCAAGAAAAATATCTTTAATGAACAGCGGCGGCTCTTCAAAGATATTCTTAGTTATCAGAGGCGGCTCATCCAAAATATTCCTTCTGATCAGTGGCGGCTCATGAAAATATCCTTAGTGAACAGCGGCTGCTCTTCAAACATATTTAGTGATCAGAGGCGGCTCATCCAAAATATTCTTCCTCATCAGTGGCGGCTCCTGAATATATCCTTATTGAACAGCAGCGGCTCTTCAAAGTTATTGTCAGTGAGCAGAGACGTCATCCAAAGTAATCTTACTGATCAGTGGCGGCTCATAAAAATATTCTTAGTAATCAGTGGCGCTCCTCAAAGATATTCTTAGTGGCCAGTGGCGTCTCCTCCAAAATATTCTTAGAAAACACACGCTCTTCAAAGACATTTTTGGGCAGTGGCGGTTCGTTCAAAGTATTCTTGGCGAGAAGTAGCAGTTCCCCCAAACTATTCTTAGAAAGCAGAGGCGGCTCGTCAAAGACATTAGTCAGCAGTGGCGGTTCATCCAAAGGCGGGTCGTCAAAGACATTAGTCAGCAGCGGCGGTTCATCCAAAGGCGGGTCGTCAAAGACATTAGTCAGCAGCGGCGGTTCATCCAAAATATTCAAAGTCAGCAATGGCGGCTCGTCTAAAATAGACTTCACTAAGCAGTGGCGGCCTTCAGAACACAGCCTACGTAACATTGGTTATCGAACTCGTGAGAAAAAAATCTGCTCTTACAGGCCCCTAAGGCTCATTACCATTATCACAAAAGTTGTTCAACTCAGTATTCTGAGCTAGTCTAATCCTCTTAACATATACACTAATATTACAATTCAATCTACGCCTAAGTTATCCACGTGGTTTCTACCTATTAAATTTACAGTCAGAATTTTACAAGCCAACACAAACTGCCACTGCGCATTCCCACATTACGTTCAGCACAACAAGCCACCGTTCTGGCCTCGAACGCCTTCACATACACCAGAAGGGCTGTGAATATCAAATGTACACCATCGGCTTTCGGATTACACTCCGTACACAAATGAAGGATTCCCGACGTTTCGACAAACATCAGAGTTCACAGTTTCACCGCAGATGAGCACGGCCTAATTCCGAAAGCCAATTCCAGTACCGAAAAAGTCACGAAACCCAAAAAATTTTACAACGCAAACTAAAAGCGATTTTTACGTGACTTTCTCAATTCCCCTCTCAATTCTCCCTATTATATTCAAATATTAATCAGTTCCTCCCATCTTCTAATCTACGATTCCTTCACATTACAAAACCAAACTCCACATTGATACACCAGCACAGACAGCAACGTGTGCGAAACCCATTCTAAATCTTCAGCAAAAGCAACGATTGCTTACAACAAAAGGCAGTGAACGTATCTTTACCCACGTTGCTCGAGTGCGGGAAGGCTTAATTCTTACTGCTGCTACAGTCCTTCACAATCGCGTCATGCATAAAGCGATCAGTCTGGTTTCAAGACACCAAATAACGTAAAGAACATGCAGCGTCACATTCTGCCGTATTTGACAGCCTATTGCAGCAAGTAAGTATAATTCTGTGTTCGCTACCGCAATCCAACCAAATTTCAAGTGTCACTTATGAAGTTCAGCTACAAAAGAACTCTACTGAAGCAATGCAACTGCAACCTAACCGCTAAAACAACCTGTTTACCAGGAAGGCTAAGAATACGCAAGCGCCGAAAGTGAACACTCTGTCAACACAAGCACCCCTCTCGTCTCATCTTCATGCTGCTGTTTACGGTTCAATGTTTCAATGCCATAATCACACAGAACCGAATCCGTATAGAGAGGCCGCGATAGCTCAGTCGGTATAGCGACTCGCTACGGGCTGGACACTCTACAAACTCCTCGTAGGAGGGAGGGGAAATTTTCCGCACTCGCCCAGACTGACCCTGGGGGACACCCAGCCTCCTGTACAATGGATACCGGGTCTCTTTCCTGGGGGGTAAAGCGGCCGGGGCGTGGAGTTGACCACAAACCCCCACGCAGTGCCGAGGTCACAGAAACAGCAGACCTATAACTCTACGCCACCTCTGGGCATTCACGACCTGTTCTAGGGTGAACTTTACCTTTTTAATGAATCCATATACAGTAATTTTTATTTGCGATGAATTCTGAACGGTATAGACGATGCATGACAATTTTTGAAAACGAGTTCGAATTTCTTGGCCTGTGAAGATGGGAAAAACAGGCATCCGAGGAGAGTTTGGCCTCTACTAATATAAAGTGTCGACCGGTTGGGTTGTCCTTCCATATTTACAAGCACCAGATGGCATTCATGTGCAAGAACTGATGATCGAAATGCGCATGCTCGCAAGTGACGGGTGGAATATGCAAATGACGGCACACAGAAAAGATTTCTGGGGGACACACTAAAAACACCCCAGCCCGTATTATCATCGCCACGAACTATGATGTGACGCAAACTGTAGGGTTCGTTTTATGTCCGAAAGCTAACATAAAGCAGTCACCGCAGACACGACGGTATGTCATAACGAGGCATTCAAATGCATCGGCATAGAAAAGCAATTATGCTGAAGACACAAAAGAGCGTTGGAATGGCTGGATCCATCAGGCGATGGAGGCCTTATGGAACTTTATTAACCGTCTGGGGCTATAAATTCGTCTACGTACCTCACATGAGAGACAATAACCAACCAAACCAATGAGTAACGTCCTCGCTGACAGCGCAATGCTTCCTCAGCTAGTCAATACACTCACAGCATTTGGTGGAACTAGAAGGTTCATTACAGTGTTCACAACAGCCCACAACTCGTCCCTGTCCCTATCCTAAGCCAGACGAATTCCGTGTACGTCTCGCATTATATTTCCTTACGCTTTCAAAGCCCAGTGGTTACTGTATGTACCGCCAGGTTTAACATTCACAAATTCTACGTTCTGCCCACAAAGTGTATTTATGTGTTTTGTGTGGATCTCAGAACAAACAGCGATTATTTCCCTATACAGCATTAACTGACTGGTTTTTATAACCGAGACGGAGTGTGTTTACTGCGCGGTACGGACTGGGTCTTCTTTAAAGCCCAGTGGTTACTATATGTACCGCCAGGTTTAACATTCACAAATTCTACGTTCTGCCCACACAGTGTGTTTATGTGTTTTGTGTGGATCTAAGAACAAACAGCGATTATTTCCCTATACAGCATTAACTGACAGGTTTTTCTAACCGAGACGGAGTGTGTTTACTGCGCGGTACGTACTAAGTATTTTCCTCATTAACGTGTTAGTACTGTGATTTAAATGTTACTCCTTTGTTCTGAATAACTCCCTGATGATGGCACCTCGATGCCGAAACATGCAGGCGTCTTATAATTGCTCCGGACTGTATTTTAGTAAGTGCGTAATTTGGCCGATGTTTTGAAAGTCGTCAAATATCTAGCCTTTGAGTCCCAACAGAAACGATAAAGGTTACTTGCAACATGTGGGGGGGGGGGGGGTGTTGGGTGAGAGGATAATATTAAAATGAACCCTATATAAATAGGAATGTGCACTGGATTCACGTATGTCAGAATAAGGACAAGTGTCATACTGTTGTGAACACGGCAATGAACATTTAAGTTCCATAAAATGCAGGGAATTTCTTGACCAGACCAGCAACTGGTAGCATCACACAGGATTCTGTTACAGTAGCTTCATATGCCTGCCTGATCATCAACCAACAAACATTCCCATGTTTCACGCTGTCAGTTCTTAGAACCAAGCTTTAATAATCCGTGGTTCACCTCAGTTACCGTACGCAAATGCCGCGATAAACAAACACAATATAGTGCCACAGCTTCCTACTACATTATGCACATCCCCCCCCCCATTGTAGGCCGTATGATTTATGCAGTTGACATAGTGTCATTAAATAAACCAAGAAACAAGCCACTGAATAAGTGTGATAGGAAACGCATGTAGATATAAGCCTCACTAGTAAACGAACCGAACAAAGGAGAGGCCACAATACGGTCGAGCACATACGTACTTGCCAAAACCGGTTCGTCATTCACCACATAGATGTCTCTGCATGACCCACTTCATATTCTGTTTCCTTCACGGCGACCTGATAACAATCGCAAGCCTTACATGTTTACGGTACATTCCAGACCAACAATCCAAAAGTCTATTGTCCACAAAACCCTTCCTTGCGTCAAAAAGTAGTGACTGAACCAACCACCAACAGGGAAGACTACAGCTCAGATGCACTGAAGCAAAACTAAACCACACAAACATACGGAACCCTTTTATGTGCAACACACAAAAGAGACAGCCAAGGAGAATTACAGCACAGCATAAAGAACAGCAAACAAGGAGAATAAGACGTCCTGAAGGCGCAGCATGCACTGCAGACGTGAGAAATGCACACATTTTCATCAGTAAACGTCACAAGGATATTTTTTTAAAGCAAATACATAATCATGTCTCGAAATCAGAATGCAGGACAAAATCACAACATAAAGACAGATAGTAAATCCTTTGAAAGGGTGGAAGAATTCAAATATTTGGGAACAAACCTAACGAATCGAAACTCCATTCATGAAGAAATTAAGAGCAGAGAAGAAATTAAGAGCAGAGAAGAAATTAACAGCAGATTGAAGTCGGGGAATGCTTGCTATCATTCGGTGCAAAATCTTTTGTGTTCCAGGTTGCTATCCAAAAACACAAAGATTAGGGTATACAGAACTGTAATTTCACCCGTTGTTCTGCATGGGTGTGAAACTTGATCTCTCACACTGAGGGAGGAACAAAGACTGAGGATGTTTGAGAATAGGGTTCTGAGGAGGATATTTGGGCCTAAGACGGACGAGGAGACAGGGGAGTGGAGAAGACTACATAACGAGGAACTTAATGACCTGTACTCATCACCAAATATTATCCGGGTAATCAAATCGCGAATGAAATGGGCGGGGCATGTAGCACGTATGGGGGAAAAGAGAGTTGCATACAGGATTTTGGTCGGGAGACCTGAGGAAAGGCGACCACTTGGGAGACCCAGGCGTAGATGGGAGGATAATATTAAAATGGATCTTCAAGAAGTGGGATGGTGCATGGACTGGATTGAGCTGTCTCAGTATAGGGGCAGGTGGCGGGCTCTTGTGAATGCCGTAATGAACCTTCGGGTTCCATAAGCTGCGGGGAATTTCTTGACTAGCTGAGAAACTGTTAGCTTCTCAAGAAAGCCTCTGCTCCATGGATTTAGTATTTTCACCCATAAAACAACTAGCAGCAAAATAATTACTAAAAACATAAGCCACACGTGATTATTTTTAACCCAATCACAAGTATCTTACATTTACATAACAATTCTACCGATATATGCACTGGAAAAGTTTCATACGCCGCTTCCGGCGGCCGCGCGGTCTAAGGCGTCGGTCTGCGGCCATTCGCTTGTGGGGATTGTGGGTTGAAATCCCGCCGGGGACACGGATGTCTGTCTCTTGTGAGTGTCGCGTGTTGTCAGAGGTATCGGCGACGAGCCGATCCCTAGTCCAGAGGAGCCAAAGCGTGTGTGGTGTACCTGAGTGTGATCTCGAAACCTCAACAATGAAGAGTCCTGAACCCACTACGGGCTGCCACACCACAAGAAAAGAAAACTTCTGAACACGCTACTTGGTAACTCTCTGACAACGGTCCAGCTCGGCCGAAACATGTAGCAGACTGATAAAAGAGAATCACGCGTTTCCCTGTAAAACAGCGTCACGTGTGCGTTTCATCTTCGTACGACTGAATAAAAAGAAACGCGGTAATATGCAATGGTGTAGGACGGAAAAGACCTGTTGGGAGACCTCGGTGTAGATAGAAATGTGAAGTTACAGTGGGTCTTAACCAAGTTTGGTGTGAGAGCATGAACTGAACTGTTAACACGCCACTCCCCCCCCCCCCCCCCCACACCCGCCATAGGCCGACTGCAGCGATTTGATGCACAAAGGCCCCGCGATTCCGGGGAGGCCCCGCGCTCAGGGGGAAAGTGAAGTAAATAATAGTTTGACTGCTCGATTTTTCCCTTTCCCGTGGCGCAACAGCGCAAATCGGGCCTAGGCCGCCTCCTTTTGGAGGTTTCTAGATAAACACTCAGACATACCACACTCCGTAGGACTCCTCTGGACGAGTGATCAGCTCAGTCGCAGAGGCCTCTACCTGACACCACACACAAAAGAGACAAACATCCATACTCCCGCTGGGATTCGAACCCACGATCCCAGCAAGCACTAGGCCGCAGGTCCATTCCTCAGGCCACGCGGCTACTGGGATCGGCGATTGCTTGGTTAAAAGTATATAAAAATGATAAAAATTAACCATTTTAATTTTTCATCCTAACTTACGTTAACATACCAAAACGTTAGTTTTTTCTCTCTCTCTGCACAATAACTTTTAGGGGCCTGCCACAAGGATCGCAATCGGGCCCCGCGTTTGCTACGGCCGGGACTGCCCCCCCCCCCCCCCCCGAAGAGAGGGAGACTGTCACATACGCTGAGCGACGTGCAGAACACACAAACAGTCTAATCACACAGTCCTACCAACAGACGTGTTAACGACACCGCCATATAAATGCGACGCAAGTGACAGACATACGCCTAATATTTCGCGACGCCGTCAGACAGTATTTTATATACAGGATGGCCAAAAAAATAACTTCACACTCGACGTCTAACAGCAAGACCGTGTCAAATGCTTTTTGCAACATGCTGTATACAGCGTCGTTTGTAAATTAATGAAGACGACGAATTGGTGTAATGATAATTACTTAAATACTGGAAAGGGGGTGCGGTCCCCGTGCCATTCCGTCCACCACAAATCCCAGCAATGGCGGAAATATAGTCCTACAGTGGCTTCTGACAGCAGAAACACACCCAGATCGCCGGACGAATACTTCTTGTTCTTCCAACGTTTCTATTCTTTCATGCTGCACCACGCCACAGTCACACACACTGCATTACAACACGATCGTGCCTGACACTGCTATTTACCCACCCCTGTCTTGAAGATTTGACACGCCTGCCTCTAGCAATGCCATCGAACTTCTGTCCAAAAGCCGAACGTCTTTCCTGGGTCAAAGCCAGGTGTACCAACAATACTGCCGGCATTTGAACTGTATTCACTACAGATCCTATCAACATAGCGCATGCGTTCCTGCTTTCTAAGGACAAAAGTGAAAGATGGCGAACTATTGACCTAAGATAGCTTACGTAAACACAATGCACTTATCGGTATCACTTAAACAGTCGTAAAGCTAATTTCTACACAGTTCGTAAGGTGACAATAACTAAAAAGGTACAAAGAGTTCGTATCAGATGGTGGTGGGAACTACATGTAACGCCAGGTTTAACATAGACAAATTCTACGTTCTGCCCACACAGTGTGTTTATGTGTTTTGTGTGGATCTCAGAACAAACAGCGATTATTTCCCTATACAGCATTAACTGACTGGTTTTTATAACCGAGACGGAGTGTGTTTACTGCGCGGTACGGACTGGGTCTTCTTTAAAGCCCAGTGGTTACTATATGTACCGCCAGGTTTAACATAGACAAATTCTACGTTCTGCCCACACAGTGTGTTTATGTGTTTTGTGTGGATCTCAGAACAAACAGCGATTATTTCCCTATACAGCATTAACTGACTGGTTTTTATAACCGAGACGGAGTGTGTTTACTGCGCGGTACGGACTGGGTCTTCTTTAAAGCCCAGTGGTTACTATATGTACCGCCAGGTTTAACATTCACAAATTCTGCGTTCTGCCCACACCGTGTGTTTATGTGTTTTGTGTGGATCTCAGGACAAACAGCGATTATTTCCCTATACAGCATTAACTGACTGGTTTTTATAACCGAGACGGAGTGTGTTTACTGCGCGGTACGCACTGGGTCTTCCTTTAAAGCCCAGTGGTTACTTTACCACCTGGTTTAACACTCACAAATTCTACGTTCTGCCCACACAGTGTACTTATGTGCTTTGTGTGGATCTCAGAACAAACAGCGATTATTTCCCTATACAGCATTAACTGACTGGTTTTTGTAACGGAGACGGTGTGTGTTTACTGCGCGGTACGGGCTGGATATTTAACATAATTCAGGTAACTTTTCTTCTTCAGAGAGTTAATAACGTCGCCTGTGTAAATACATTACAGTCTACACTGATATAGCATTCATACCTGCATGTCCTTCCACAGCAACGCAATTAACTGACTGCTCGTTATAACGGAGACGCAAGACACCAACCTAGACAAGCAGTTCGTTAAAAGTACACAAACTTCCCATCATTTTTAGGCGGAAATACAAAGTCATAAATACAAAGAAACGGCAGTAGGTACAAACCCTTGCTACAGCGTACAGCAAGCCTACACATACGTACACTAACATGTCGGAAAGTCACTTGACACTCCACATTTAACAGAAAGGCCGTGTCAAGGGACTTTCGCGACACTCTGTATACTACGTCACGATGTTAATACACGGCCTACCTTAAGATAAAAATTCACAAAAGTGGTTACTGGCCTTGCAGTGGCGCGTAAGGGTTGGCTGGTGTACTACAGACGTTTCGAACCAACCGCCTCCTTCTTCAATGAAGAAGCGACGACGGAAACGATGCACTCTACATTTCCTGATTCGAACAAGGAACATTCTATTGTCTTGTTACGACACCGTGCAGTGTGGTAGAAATGCGCCGAGGTGTCTGCGGAACATGCTGCCTCCGTCTTCAGGGAAAACGAAGCCTAAGTGCAGGTTACTCTCCCACCATGAATATTCAGGCAGCATTTGATCCCGAAACGTCGGTGCCTTTCTACCAAACAAGACCGTAACTTCCTTCTAGAGGCATTTGTTCTTCTGGGCTGTTAGGCGGGATAAGCTGCTAGTTGGTTACCGAAGTTTCCGGATATATTCTTATATTGTTTGACTCTTGAAGATGAGACCGATACCCCGAAACGTCGGTAACCAACTACCAATCTACACGGCGCCAACACCACGGTACTTGCGTTCCAGGATTCTACACTTGCAGAATAAGGAACGCTCTCCCTGCCAAGCAAACATCGCCCTGTGGTTGGTGCGCGTCACTTTCAGAAAAGTAATGGCTTACAGATCTGGCAAAGATACCTCGCGATACCGGTTTCCAACCAACTTTTACAACCGCATTTTTTAACTGGCCGTGTGAGGTCACCTCGCATGTTATATGCACCAAACGAGCACTACAGGCAAGCTGACAGTAGCCTGCCTTATCTACGGATGAAACACGGCAGCAGGCCCTACAGTTGTCGACTATTACAAGCAAATGTTTTGATGTACTCAAGATCTGAATACATGGGCCAGCAATACACGCGGCTGTCTGTGCCTCTCTAAACCTGAGATCGCGGTATCAAATCCCGTCCCCTGTGACATGAGGCCCACACTGGGGACTTCACCCACAAGACCTGCCTAGTGTTACCACCAGCTTCTGCACTGTTAAGTTCCGACCACAAACGACAAAGCCCACTTTTCTAACGCAAAGACGTCCGTTCGACAGGCCTATTAATATCACCGCAATTTTTATTCGGTCTTGTCAATAGCTGTTACTACAATGCCGGTAGATTCTAACTAATTAACTAACAAACTAACTAACTAACTAACTAACCAACCAACTAACTAACTCCATGGAACAGAGGCCTTCTTGAGAAGCTAACAGTTTCTCAGCTAGTCAAGAAATTCCCCGCATTTTATGGAACCCGTAGGTTCATTACCGCATTCACAAAAGCCCGCCACCTGTCCCTATCCTGAGCCAGCTCAATTCCGTCCATGCCCCATCCCACGTCTTGAATATCCATTTTAATATTATGCTCCCATCTACGCCTGGGTCTCCCAAGTGGTTGCCTTCCCTCAGGTCTCCCCACCAAACTCACCGGTGGATTCTATGTGCGTTAAATTTGTCGCATATAACCACAATCATGCGCATTATCGCCATTATGGGCGCAACCAGAGCGGGGGCCGGGGGGGGGGGGGCAAGATGGCGGCAAATTCCTGTACAATATTTTTTCTATCTAAGAACAGTTTTTTTTTTGACTAATGAGTAGAAGAGGGGCAAATAAACAAGAATACTTTCTAAATCACTATCTGGGTGGTGTAAAGAAGAAAATGGCAAATATGCGTTTTGCGCGACACTTCATACAGGCACTATAAATTTCTCTCTGCCCCCCCCCCCCCAGTGTCATTAGCCAAGTTACGCCTATACGTGCCACATGCACCGCCCAGCCTTTGTTTTTTCCTTTTTAAGAAGCAAAGTCTTCTAAAGACGGTAGACTCGTCCCTCCTTATCACTGGGTTATGTTCCAAGATCCCACGCGAAAAGCAAATACCCGTGAATAATTCTTTTCTTTGCGGAAACACTGTGATGAGAGATGCTTCCTTCTTTAATTCAACTTCTTGAAAAAGAATCACGCGATATGCCTCGGGCACCTGCTCGGGTGGTCGAACTATTTTGATGCTGCTAGCCACTGTACGGCCTGACGTGTTTTTATCCTTACGGCGACCCCGCAAATTTGCGCGAAGCACATACAATATAACAGTAACATATTAACATAAGCAGCCGATCCCAGTGGCCGCGCGGTCTAAGGCGTAGGTCTGCGGCCGAGCACTTGCTGGGATCGTGGGTTCGAATCCCACCGGGGGCATGGATTTTTTTTCTCTTGTGAGTGTTTGTGTTGTCAGGTAGGGTCTCTGCGAAGGTCTGATCCCTCGTCCAGAGGAGTCCTACCGACTGTGGTGTGTGTTTGAGTGTGATCAAGTGAAAATAAAACCCCTCTACACGTACTGTGAAGAATTAGGTAGAAGAGGGAAGGACTACGAAACCAAACGACTAACACAAGCAAAGAGGAAGACGGTCGCCAACAACTGTACGTGTAATTCAACACCGCTGTATCCCACATTTTCTGACGTGACTATCCTGGCCAAGCCAGCACAGAACCAGTTTAAATCCGATGTTTTAAAAACAACACACAGCATGAAATTGATTTAGAGATGACTGCTCCTTGACAGTCCGGTTCAACCAGCCTTATGGCAATTCGCAACTTGGTCCTGTCCATTGTTCGCTGGCCAACTGACAGCAACTGCACTGTGTGGTGCACTTTACAAACGTACCAGGGGTTGTGGGCTGAAAGACAATTCCTTAATACTGCCAGGCTGTCCTAAAGTGGGGGAATGAAGACTGCCTGCTATGATATCTGACAGGCAGCAGCTTTAATGCAGTTACTGGCTTACCGGCTCTGCGGGGCCTTAGATAAATGGGTGGGTTATGTTCCACGCTTGGGAGATGGCAGAAACGCATACATAGATTTGGTTGGAAAACCCCAAGGTCTAGAGCAGTGAGGATAATATTAAAAAGGAGCTTAGAGAAAAATGATCGGTGTGAATTGGATTTATCTCGTTCACGACTAAGACAAGTGACGGTGCAGGGCCATTAGGAACCTTAGGGTTCAACAAATTGCGGGAAATTTCTCTGATTCTCCAACGAGCTACTTGCTTTTCAAGCAGGACTGTACCTTCACAAGTAATACATCATCCTACAGTGTGTCTCACAGGACCACAGCCTCTTCCAAAGCGAGTTCTCCACACAGTGGGACCCAATGCCTCCTCTTTCCAATACTGCACTCATGATTAAATTAATCCAGCAGCTGTGTACGTCTTCTTCCGCGTCTTCTCGTCCCTCTTATTTTTTCTTCCAATAACGTGTTTTAGACGGCAGCTCTCACGCAATACGTGACCATAAAAATATGAAAACCCTGGGGACAGTGTCAGTGTCCCGGGCGAGGTTCAAACCCGGTACGTCCCAAATACAACACAGCGTTACCGCTCAGGTAGACCCGCATGGGAGGTACACAGTAGTCAGTGCTCGAGTGTCAGGAGGTACTGTGTCCGATACGCCACCAAGTACACTCCACAGATGTACATCTCTTAACCTTTTAAAGCCTAGCGGTAACGTTACGTACCACCAGGTTTAACATTAAAAAATTCTACGTGGTGCCCACAGTGCGCTTATGTGTTTTGTACGGATCTCAGAACAAACAGCAACTTTTGCCTTACACAACATTAAGAGATTAGTTTTCAAAACCGATGTGGACAGTGTTTACAGCGCGGTACGCACTAAGTCCTTATATAAAACAGACACGCTTCGTCTTTAATGGGTCAATGCAGTTCCATCATAGAAGAATTTTATTTCGTAGAATCCACTGTCTTGACGCAACGTAGACGACGTTTCGGAGGAACGGTCTACGTTCAGCCTCGAGCGGTCCAATGGTGAAGCTACTCAACATCGTAGGGGATAAGGGTGGCAGATTTTTGTTCCAAAGCAGCTTACACATTCCGCTGAATGATTCCAAAATTGACAAAGTGCCACGTACCTCCTTGTAACAAGCACTGCCCTGTTTTATTGAACCGTGTGAAGCAAAATTAACCTGCTACGCACTTATGCCGCCAAAGTTTCATGAAACTCGGTGGAAATATCAGACCACGGGATGACAGCAGTCCTTAGTACTACTCAAACGAAAGCTCGAAAGTGCGAAGCACTGGGTGACAACGCCAAATGCTCTTTTCAGTTCCGTTAAGTGGCGCTTCTTGTTTGCAGACTACTGAAGGTACGTCTGTTGCTGCATTCGACCGTTCACCCCTACCAACATGTCACAGGGGAGTGATATTTATTTTTCAAGGGCGTGTAGCGACTGACTGAACGCACAAAGCGGGCCACATGGGATAGAATACAGGATGTAATGAGCACGGCGAACGGTAGGGTAAAGTGACAACACATTATCAGCCACGCTCCGTGAGGAAGATGGAGGCACGGTAGGGTAAAGTGATGACACATTATCAGCCACGCCCCGTAAGAAAGATGGAGGAACGGTAGGGTAAAGTGGTGACATATTATCAGCCACGCTCCGTGAGAAAGATGGAGGAACGATAGGGTAAAGTGACAACACATTATCAGCCACGCTCCGTGAGGGAGATGGAGGAACGGTAGGGTAAAGTGATGACACATTATCAGCCACGCTCCGTGAGAAAGATGGAGGAACGGTAGGGTAAAGTGGTGACATATCAGCCACGCTCCGTGAGAAAGACGGAGGAACGGTAGGGTAAAGTGATGACACATTATCAGCCACGCTCCGTGAGAAAGATGGAGGAACGGTAGGGTAAAGTGATGACACATTATCAGCCACGCTCCGTGAGGAAGATGGAGGAACGGTAAGCTAAAGTGACAACGCATTATCAGCCACGCTCCGTGAGAAATATGGAGGAACGGTAGGGTAAAGTGACAACAAATTACCGGCCAATCAGTTTTTTAGATGCCGAAGAAAGACTCCGCAAACATCCAGCTGTCGCCACAAAAAAGCAAAACCCGTAATTTAATTTTAACTATGCATTATCACGATGGCGAATCTAATCACATGCTGAGCCCCCGTGTACGCGGACTCAAACTCAAGACATTACACTACACTGAGCGGTCAGGGCAACTGCCATGCGGCGCTGTCACTGGGGCTACTGTTCCCCGATACTTCCAAGGAACCTGATGCCTTTATCTTCATGTGTCGGAAAAATCCAAGAGCAGTGACTTCCTTCTTGGATTCTCCAACAGCGGTCCAAGCGTGACTTCACATGGGCGGGACACAACTCCTGCCGTTAAGCAGGACGGAGCGTCCAGCTGTTAGCGTCACTGACAGCACGCTCTGAGGCAGTGGTGATGAAGCCTAACAGCGTGAGTCAAAACGCCAGCCGTCACCTTGGCACGGTACCCTATATCACTTCCTAATGCCAAGAGAAGACACAATGCAACCTCCCTCACATTTAAATCACATTTATCAACTCGTTTTCTCAGCGATGGATTTCTGCGAACAGCACCATGTTTTAAAAAAAACCAGCATCAAATCCAGGTATCCTTGCACGTATCTTGCAGACAACGCGAGATCCACCGAGCTGCAGACACACTACGTAAGTACTATACTGGCGGGGGGGAGAGGGGGGGATACGTAAGAAATAGCCTGTCAATGCACACAACGAGACGTCAGTTGCTGTCTCGGACCTGGCACGACCTGAGAAACGCAAGACTGACTCTTCCGTCTACCTGTTCGCTATCTGAACACACAAATACTGAGGCGCACAGAACTTTGTCCTTGTTTCGTATGGTTATTAAACTGTCTCTCAATTTAAGGGACGAACACAGGAACAGAGGCTGACGGTATTTGGCCCTATGAGGGACGAGGCGACAGGGGAGTGGAGAAGACCACATAACTAGGAGCTTTATGACCTGTACTCATCACCAACTATTATTCGGGCGACGAAAATAAAGAAGCAAGTAACGGGAAAGGGATGTGGCAAGTATGGGTAAATGTGCTTACAAGGTTTTGGTGGATAAACCTGAAAGAAGGAGACCATCTGGAAGACCTAGGCGTAGATGGATGCAGAATTTATCTTAAAGCAACAGGATGCAAAGGCCTCTACTGGACTAATCTGGCTTAAGATGGGAAGAACTGGGGGAGGGGGCGGTAATGAACCTTCGGGTTCCACAAAATGCGGTATTTCCTTCACAAGCTGAGGAACTGTCCACTTTTCAAGAAGGACTCTGCCCCATAGAGATATGCAGATACGAGCGGGACACTTAGAAAGCCTGAAAATACTGTAAATGCTTACAAAATTTTTAAACGGAAAACGCGACGGAAAGAAGACTAAGACATACACGTACATGACACTACAACACCGAAATGGATGTTACAAGAAACTGGGTGGAAGGGCACGGAACGCACACATTTGTCTCCGGAAAAAGACAAGCGGTACGCTGCTAACACGGTAATGAACCTTTGCGTTCTATCATTTCTTGCGTAGCTGAGCAACCAGCAGCTTCTTCAGAACGATTATGCCGCATGCGATTAATGGAGGTGCGGTACCAACAGGCGAGATAAGGCAGAAAGCCGCAGTACCGACAGGCGAGATATGGTAGGGAACTGCAGTACCGACAGGCGAGATACGGCAGGGAACTGCAGTACCGATAGACAAGATATTGCAAGCAGCGGCAAGACGCACGCACACCTGGAGGAAGCCAGAAAAAATTGCCCTACCTTAATTTTCTTACTGTGATGCAGGAATGTTCTTGTGCGTACCTGAAAAAAGAAAGAAAATGGTTTTACTAAAATAATTTCTTCACAGGCAAGGTGTTCAATCGAACATTAGACGCACGAAACAAACCCACACTTAAATACAAAGATACTGCTGCAATACCGCATCACACGCCACAACAAACTTCTCAAAAATCAATCACTCAGCCGAACTATTCCATTAACCCTCTAAAGCCCAGTGGTTACTATATGTACCGCCAGGTTTAACATCCACAAATTCTACGTTCTGCCCACACAGTGTGTTTATGTGTTTTGTGTGGATCTCAGAACAAACAGCGGTTATTTCCCTATACAGCATTAACTGACTGGTTTTTATAACAGAGACGGAGTGTTTACTGCGCGGTACGGACTGGATCTTCCTTTAAAGCCCAGTGGTTACTATACGTACCGCCAGGTTAAACATTCACAAATTCTACGTTCTGCCCACAAAGTGTATTCATGTGTTCTGTGTGGATCTCAGAACAAACAGCGATTATTTCCCTATACAGCATTAACTGACTGGTTTTTATAACCGAGACGGAGTGTGTTTACTGCGCGGTACGGACTGGGCGTTTATAGATAATTCACGTTAATGTTAGCCTCTAAAGGGTTAAACCCGTCTAACTGAACAAATGCTCTTTACAAGAGGATAAACTTCCCCATCAATCTGATTTCCTCGTTACATTCCTCCCGTTGAGGGGAGGTGGGAGGTTCGTTACCAATACCCCGAATGAGTTTTGTGTTTCTTCTAACCGAGCTACATGTCTAGCCCAACGTGTCATTGACACTTGGGACGCAAGGCAACTTCAACTTCATGTATTTGAAATGAGTAACAGAAAGGTGTGACAACCGTATTTCTTGCGCATGGCGGGGCTTCAGATGTAGCGTGTGGGCGCGACCAGTCTGGGCTCCAGAGGAGTGTTAGGGCAGGTTGCAGCTCGGTCCAACCGATTGTGCGCACTGTTGCCTACATACTGGAACAAAGGCGTCCAAACAGCAGCCCGGCACATCAGCGTTTCCTTTGTTTATTTAACTTAAACCCAGGCCTATGCCTGGGTCTAATTGAGGACGTTAAAGAACTAAGTGCTACAGTGTTTCCCTCTAACGGTACCAGGTGTAAGCAGCAAACCGTACACGTACCGATATTCATAATTTCTACACTTCAGTCAACACTGACAGGTCATTAAATGAACAACGCAAAACGAGGGGGAGCAGCAATGGTGGAGGGTGGGAGTGAACTTTTCAGAATTCCGAAATGTGCTAGAGGTTGTAGCTATAAATTCTTCCGCATAAAATTTTCTTTCAAATCACGTGTTATCCATCGATAACTTGCTCCTTTTTAAATATTTCGTTCTAAAATGTGCGGCATCTTTTGTCTTCCAGTTTGCTACCCACAAACGCAACGATCAAGCTATCCCCCAACTGTAATTTTGCCTGTTGTATTGTATTGGGGAGGAACACAGGCTGAACATGTTCCAGAACAAGCTCCTGAGGAAGGTATTTCCGCCTAAAAGGTTCGAAGTGGCCGATCCCAGTGGCCGCGCGGTCTAAGGCGTAGGTGTGCGGCCGACCGCTTGCTGGGATCGCGAGTTCGAATCCCACCGGGGGCAGGGATGTTAGTCTCTTGTACAGTGTTTGTGTTGTCAGGTAGAGGTCTCTGCGACGGGCCGATCCCTCGTCCAGACGAGTCACACCGACTGTGGTGTGTGTCTGAGTGTGATCAAGTGAAAATAAACAACCTCGACACCTGCTGTGAACAGGTAGAAGTGAGGACTACGAAAGGTTCCAAGTGACAGAGGAATGGAGGAGACTGCATAACGAGGAGCTTCATGACCTATTCTCCTCACCAAATAGTATTCGTCTGAACAGATCAAGAATGTGATGGGCGGGACATGTGGCACGTATGAGAGACAGAAGAGGTGCATACACGGTTTTGGTGGGGAAGCCTGAGGGAAACAGAGCACTTGAAACACACAAAGATGTGAGGATAACATTAAAATGCATCTTCAAGAAGTGGGATGGGAAGGCATCGACAGGATTGATCTGGCGGCCCAGGATAGGCAGAGGTGGCGGACTGTTTTGAAAACGGTACCGAACCTTTGCGTTTTATAAAATCCGGGTTTTCTTGACTGGCGAAGGAGCTGTTGACCTCTGCCCAATGCAGTTGGTTCTATTTACGGTAACACACTGGCTGCAAAAAAATACCAAAATACATAGTTATATGGGATTTTGTTTTGGGTATTTTGAGTTCATAAAAATTGTAAACGGCTTAAAACTGAAATTGAACTTACGGGACGTTTAGCGCCCCGACACCAACGCACCGGCCGCACAGCGTGTTTATCATGCAACATAGGCAGGTACAAATGTTGGTCTGAAAACCTCATGGTAAGTCAAAGGCGTTACACATATAGTTGTTCCTGCCCTCAAGATGCATGCCATGACCCACCGAATTAACTGGAGGTATGGCTCCACATGTTACTAAATCTCAGCGCTGGATTAAAGTGAGGATATGGGCCGTTTTACAGCACAGGCGAGTGTATGTTTCTTATCTAGGGGTGCAGTTTTCAGTACAGGGTAAATTTATATGAAATCCATGGTGGATGGAGCGACACCGCAGTGCGTTGGATATGGTGACTAAAATCAACAAATGCACACAAGTTTATTAAAATATACAGAATGTTCCTAAATTAGTTATACAATACTAAGGTGTAATAACATAGAAAGTAGAAAACTTACAGTATAATGATATACATCACCAAATGCAGTATAGGTTTAAGTTTTGTCTCCAGATACTCACAGATGTTCAATGCGGTTTCCCCGTGTCACGCGGCAGATGTCCCACCTGTGAGCGACTTCGTCCCAAACCCTATGAATCATGCCCGCACCTATGGTCGCAACCGCTTCTGTTATGTGTCCGTAATTCTTCCAAACTTGCAGAAAGAGTTGGAACAAAAACTTTGTGTTTCACGTATCCCCACACACAGAAAAGTCCAGGGGTGTTAAATCAGGTGATCATGGTGACCATGCTATCGTTCCACGAAATCGCTGATAGCACATCTACCGCGTGACACGAGGAAACCACATTGAACATGTGCGAATATCTGTAGATAAACATATACTGCATTGTGTGATATATATATATATATTACTGTAAGTTTCTACTTCCTGCGTTACTACACCTTAGTTTTGTATAAATAATTTAGGAACGCCCTGTATTATAAACGCAGTAATACCTCATACATGTTTCGGCCATCATGTGACCATCCTCAGGGAGGTACGTTAGGAAGAATAAACGCATTCAGATGTTACAAAACTTCGTGCATCAATGCACATGTAAGATATTAAATATTAAAATTACACGGTTTAAAATACGTATTACGGTTCAAAATAGAGATAAGACTGCAACACGTGTTTTCCTAAGAGTCTGTGATTTTTGCCACCTAATCATCACTCGGCAGTTGTTCCACACTCATCGATCACTATGCCACAGCTCTGACCAGGCATCATATTATTAAACCACTGACCTTTACGTTGCCACCGTCACCGGCAAGTACTGTAGGGCTTAATTTGCGTAGTAACGTGGAACCCGCATCCAACACTCTTGGTACAAAGTATTTCTTGGGAAGAAGAAGAAGCAGCAGCAGCAGCAGCAGTGCCGTTAGTACTCCTTCCCACACTACGTTCTGGTTAACCGGTTTGCTGCAGGCGAGGTTCAAACTACGTACTTCTTCTTGCACATCCAAGACACTGAGGCGGGAACAACGCTTTGCGGTAACTGATCTAACATGCATAAGGTAACCAACAGGCGGTAAGCGACCCGCAACAAACGACGATAAAATTCTGCACAATGTATTCGCTCACATTAATCCTTAAAAGTGCTCACATTAAACTGAATTACCTCTAAAGTTTCAGTTCGTACAGAACAACACACAACACTCGCAAAAAAAAAAAAAAGACATCCATGTCCCTGGTGGGATGCGAACCCGTAATCCCAGCAAGGGAACGGCTGCAGACTCACGCCTTAGACCACGCAGCCACCGGGATCGTCTGTAAAATTATTCTACATCATAAAAATAGAGTTCGTACCTCACAGAGAACAGTGCTTCGATTAGAGAGACCAGTCAGTTAATGCTGTATAGTGAAATACTCGCTGTTTGTTCTGAGATCCACACAGAACACATAAATACACTGTGTGGGCAGAACGTAGAATTGTTGATTGTTAAACTTGGTGGTACATAAAGTAACCACTGGGCTTTAAAGGAAGACCCAGTCCGTACCGCGCAGTAAACACACTCCGTCTCGGTTATAAAAACCAGTCAGTTAATGCTGTATACAGAAATAATCGCTGTTTGTTCTGAGATCCACACAAAACACACAAACACGCTGTGTGGGCAGAACGTAGAATTTGTGAATGTTAAACCTGGTGGTATATATATAAATATTCAGCCTTACCGCGCTGTAAACACACTCCGTCTCGGTTATAAAACCCAGTCAGTTAATGCTGTATAGCGAAATAATCGCTGTTTGTTCTGAGATCCACACAAAACACATAAATACACTGTGGGAAGAACGTAGAATTTGTGCATGTTAAACCTGGTGGTATATATATATATATATTCAGCCTGCACCGCGCTGTAAACACACTCCGTGTCGGTTATAAAAACCAGTCAGTTAATGCTGTATAGGGAAATACTCGCTGTTTGTTCTGAGATCCACACAAAACACATAAATACACTATATGGATAAATAATACTCGGAGTCTTCACTTGAGTTCAATCAATCAATCAATCCTTTTTGTGTCAACTGATTGGCAACCCTGTTTACATCGCGCTCTGAGAACGAGATCCCATGCCCAAAATAGCGAACATCCTTGGGAAAGGAAAGACGCCTGCAGCTGCAGCCAAATATTCTGTCTCTGAGGAAATGCGTTTCCAGGATGAAAAATGTTGGCAACCGAGCCAATTTATCTGATGATACGCTAATGGGGGCAGCATTCTTTCCAGCTGCATCTCGGGGGGCCCTAAAGGGGTAACAAATATTTCCACTATCTTCACACAAAACACCTTCCACCTCTTGCAAGATGGACTGACTGACTCCGCTGAACGTCCCCTCGGTTACACTGACGATCAAAACGTCACCATGGAACTGAAGTCGCGACCTTAAAAAAAACACATTACATATATCTGCCGTCAGATGCTAACAGCCGCCGTGGGAAATTAATCCACTTCAAATCACGCACTTTTTCTTTCGCGTACATTTTAATATTATCCTCCAAGTTAGGTTTCCCTTCAGTTTTCGAAATAAATGTTCGTATGAGGTTTCTAATTGAATATTGCGGTGCGCCGGGAAAGCTCAGTCGGTATAACAACTCGCTACGGGCTGGACGGTCCGGTGGAGGCGAGATTTTCCGCACCCGTTAAGACCGGCCCTTGGGGCCCACCCAGCCTCCTGTACAAGGGGTACTGGATCTCTCTCCCGGGGCTAAAGGGGTTCAGAGGGTGGCGCTGAAAACCCACACCCATCCAGTGCCGAGGTTAAAGGAAGAGTATATCTATACCTCTACGCCCCCTGTGCGCCTTCATGGCCTGTTCTACAGTGAAATTTACCTCTACCTTTTACATATTAATAATAAATGTCACTACTACATGTTTCGAACTGGAGATCATCTTCAGGTTATTCTAAAAGTAAAGAGGGGTGTCTGGTTGCTCTGCAGTATTGTTATCGTACCGCGGTTTATTATTATCCTAGTTTGTGTGCTGTTTATGTTAGCTCACGGTGGCATTGTTCGTATTTATGCCCCTACTGACTGATTTTTGTTTAGTTATTGGGTAGTTAACTGCACTGACATTTTTCTATGGCACTGCTGGTGATGTGGTGCTTTAACTTTCGCATATGGAGTATTATACAGACGTTCCACGCATGCTGCATGTCTCGCCTATCTCACACCCCTGACTTTACCACTTCAATACTGTTTTAATCTACATTCTAACTCTGCCTAACTGTGTTAATGTTATCTGCATCCCGAAATGCAGTAAGTACCCATTCCATTCCAAACAGAAATAAATTTATACTCACTGCATAGAAAAACAAACAGTAACCGATATAAAAATGCAGGCGCCATTGTAAGATTCTTCAGCCTATCGCCAGTGAATGCCACGAAGTCATAGGCAGGCCTGGAGGTACAGTTCCATTCATTCTTAAACTTGGCTCTAGGCAGAGGCGACGGGTCAGCTTTACACATTTTCAGCCGAGCATCACCACCACCACCACCACCACCACCACCACCACCACCGCCGCCGCCGCCGCCGCCGCCGCCGCCGCCGCCGCCGCCACCGCCACCGCCACCGCCACCACCACCATTACTTTGTGCTGTAAATATTCCTGTGCTGAAATAGACACGGCGTCATAAAACGTATGGGGAGGAGTGTTGGCACAGTTTAGTACATTAACAAGGGCACTATACAGAAGTGAGTTTGCTGCTTCAAACTCCAGCTGTTTTATTCCGATGCAAATGTGCCCACTAACTGGAAAGCTGGATGGACCGCACATAACGTCCGGAAGCAACACCCCTAGTGGGCGACACAGCATCAGCGCTCGGAGCTAGCCATCCCGCCCAGACCGGCTTCACAGCCTGCATTAGCGTAATACCGAATCCTCGCTGATGAAGGGACAATCCAAAAACCAGCCATTCACACAAAATACGGACCACGCCGCATGTTACAGTGTCAAATCAAGCTACCTGACACACACGCTCAAAACGTGACGCCACTTCCGGTGGTGATTCCGGGCCGCCATGTTCCAGTACTGCTGCAATGCGGTATGCAGCGAGATGTAATACACCGGACAGGTCTGATTACGAACGTGAAAACGCTGTAGTACCGTTCCAGCCGTCCGTAAACCTCACACACTACAGGCACATCGGCGAGCTTCACGCCCCGGCAGGCTTTGCCCAGGCTATCCATTCAACAGGCTCCGCAACGGGTCTGGACGTTTTAGACAAGAGAAAAACCTCTTAATCAGTGGAAAGTGACCCTACGCATGTTGTCAAGGTCAAAGTCGTCCTCCAGAGTCGAGCACAGTACCCAGGCTACAGCAATACTCGCACCGCTGTTTGTGCTCCAACCATTACGGCGTTCATAGCTCGTTCTACCAAGCGTCAAGCTGACCTGACGTCACGCTGTCGTCAGAACGACGCCTTCCAGTTGATACGCAGTCACTCTACTATTACAATACACTCATTAATTCTCCTCCGATGGTCTCTCTCCACTTTGTGCCACAAACATCTAGTCTTTATACTGCCGTATTTTTTCACGTTCCAGCGTATCGAAATAGACAGCCTACAGAGTTGAGGGGTCAAGAAATATACTTTGCATATCAAATCTCACTGACGGCGCCTTTATGAAACAACACAAACAAGAGTGGATTTCGGAGTGCAAACTCACAGCCACACGTGTAAAAGAAATCTGATACATTCAGTACATGCGAACTTAAGCTGCGGAAACCTGACGAAAAGATGTCATTCTCAAATAACACTTTTCACCTGACAAGTGTCCCAGAGACGCAAATGGTCTTACTGCTGCCAGTATTATATTCTCTGCCCGCATTTATTTATTCATTTATTTTTTTACTTACTTATTTACTTATTTCCCTACTTTTAATTAATGTCTATTTATTTGTTTAATTGTTGTTTGTTTATTCATTTACTTAATTATTCATCTACTTTTTACTTATTTATTTATTTCCCTACTTTTAATTAATGTCTATTTCTTTGTTTATTCATTTACTTAATTATTCATCTACTTTTTATTTACTTATTTATTTATTTCCCTACTTTTAATTAATGTCTATTTCTTTGTTTAATTGTTGTTTGTTTATTCATTTACTTAATTATTTATCTATTTTTTATTTTATTTATTTACTTATTTCCCTACTTTTAATTAATGTCTATTTATTTGTTTAATTGTTGTTTGTTTATTCATTTACTTAATAATTCATCTACTTTTTATTTATTTATTTATTTACTTATTTATTTCCCTAATTTTAATGTCTATTTATTTGTTTAATTGTTGTTTGTTTATTCATTTACTTCATCATTCATCTACTTTTTATTTATTTATTTAAGATGCTTCCGGCAGCACAGGCTGCACAAGGTCTGATGATCTGTGAATAATGAAGAGGAAACGTGGAACGAGGAAGTGGTCGTGGCCTACTTTGGAAGGCTCCCCAAAGACGCTCGCCATCACTTTAGTTTGCGCCTCTTACCGACACTAACGACTCCGTCGGCCAAAACACCTTCCGACTGTGACACGCTGCGCTCAGGACTACTCGCTATCCGGACCTTATCGTCTATCGTTTCTGGAACATAGATGCTTCCGTCCTAAGAAGCAGCAGTGGAGAGTTGCCTACTGTGTAGGGTCTGACAGAGACGTTACCGTCCCAATCACCAATTGCAAAACAGCTTTCTTTCTTTCTTTCTTTCTCACCCGACACAAACACAGGGTGCTTCTCAACGGAAACATTATGTGTGGGGGCAGTATTTTGGGGGGGGGGGATACGAGACGATTCACGAAACCTAGGAAAGTTGTCATCCTAAGCTAAATGGGTTCATTTTTATGAAACGGCCTGGGGGCAAAGGCGGACTGCATCACCCAAAGTGCCCGGACTGGATTTGGGGACCCACACAGCCCCCCACGCAAAGTAAACCAGGGGCTCTTTCTCCGGAAAAAAATCGGCTCACCTTCACCTAGTGCCGAGGTTAAGAAAGAGTGGAGCCATACGACCACTCCTCCATACACCCTCATGGTGTGCACTGGGACAACTGTACCTTTACTGTTAAACTTCAACCCACGATCGTCGTCGTCGTCATCATCATCATCATCAAGGCGGTGGAACCGAAATGCTGTGAACTGACCGTCATTTCGTGTGCCTGAAAGTTCCGTAGAGTAAGGGAACTCTCAAAATAACGTACGTTTTGCTAATCTATTTTAGAAAAGAATTTAAAATGCGTAACAACATGGATACCGCGTCAATTTTTTTTTACACACTAACACCTTTTCTTCCCTCGCAACGTTCTGAGTTTGACGCGTTTTTTTCAACCACTGTGACTAGAAATCATCACGCCTGTGCCTTAAAGCAAGAAGGGACATGCTAATGTAGGGCAAAACGGCAATCTCATTCACTTCCATTCACCCTATCAGTTATTACTCCTGTTGCACATCTCGGCCCACAGCCTCGGCTAATGTACCAGATCCCTTCGGATGTTACCTTTATTCCCCTTACCCTTCATTCAACTGTATCAGTTGAGATGGCGTCATGGAAACAATACACAAAACAAAACATTACAACAGCTCACAGCCTTTCCCTTTTGACTATTCGCAACGGTATCGCTCGATGGCACACAACTCCACAAGCTAATATGCAGCCGTTTATATATATCACCGCCGGCACGTGGCGGTGTGACCTTGAAATCAGTTCCGTCGTCCCTTGGGACAGAAGAACGATGCCTCGTTTTATCCTGTTTGACGCATTAAGAATACACTAATATGGCTGCCGTCCAGTAACGGCTTACGGTGGAAGAACTAAGGTTTCACGTTCGCTTGAGTGCGATACGGAGTGCAGCAGCAGCTGTCTGGCGGCAAGGGACGGGCCATCGGCATGTGCGGACACGGTGTAATTCGCTACTAAGGAATTCCAACGTATCCACGGCTCGGTTGCAAATATCCCTGGTACCAGGTCGCCCGGGCGACTGACTTTTGTACGGTGGCGTCTAATATTTATGGGTACTCAATATGAAACTTGTTCTTTGTCTCTATTCTAGCGCCTAGAATTTTGAGGTTGTTTATAGATTTTTTTTAAAATTCGTGCGCCCCTGTTTCATGGCATTCTATCTCACCACCATCACCACCATAAATCTCCGTATTCTACCCATAACACCCTTCAGAGTGTCAAAGACTGATTCATCCCAGTTGCCATGGTGATGACACAGCTTCGTTCCTGGCATGGCCCCTCAGCGCTTGAATACGATGCCACTATGATCCAAGAAAACGTCGGGAAACCCACCGACACCGCGTCACATCCCAGAAGATGTCAATCCCCAACAACACCGCTACTCAAGTTTCGCATCTCGCGAATTACCTCGCGACTCCCGTTAACGTTTTAAATCCTAGCGGTAACTTTACGTACCACCAGGTTTAACATTAAAAAATTCCACGTGATGTCCACCTTGCGTTTATGTGTTTTGTACGGATCTCAGAACAAACAGCAACTTTTGCCTTATAAAACATTAAGAGACTGGTTTTTATAACCGAAGTGGAGTGTTTATAGCGCGGTACGCACTGAGTCCTTATATAAAACAGATACACTTCGTCTTTAAAGGGTTAATACACACACACGCCGCAATTATTGGTGCCAGGTGAAATTTCAGACTGTGTCAATCGTTCGCCAGCCCCGGCTTTCCCCCAGTCCTCACGATGAAAATCATGCTTAGCCCTTCAAACATTGAGTGACAGTCAAAGTCACACTGCGACTGGTGTCAGGCACCACCAGTCACGTTGCTACCAGTCTCTGGTCGTCCCCTGTGACGACAGAACTTTCACTGAATCCAAGAGCTCTACACGTTCCTTGCAGTAACCACAGGCCGGTGAACTGGCAATATTTACAACAGGCAATGTAAGGCACTGTGCAACATACACACGGTCCTGACGGCTGGCAAAGTCCGCGTTCTTTATAAACAGCGAGCAGTTAATTTGTTGGGCGAAATTACAGTCGTTTATTACGACAGTCATACGAACGCCAAAGCAAAGTGAACCTGAGCGTGTGTAATGTGTTTGTTTAGTGTTCTATGTTCCTCTGAGGATGGTGCAGTCGACGTTGGGAAGTGCCTGAAGTCTTCCGTAAAGGTTTTTTTAGTTTAATGTGTGTGCATAAACTTGTGAAAAAAAACTACATATTATTGTAATATGACGAGCTTCTTGCACTGCAGAAGAGCGGAATTAACCTTTTAAAGCCTAGCGGTAACTTTACGTACCACCAGGTTTAACACTAAAAAATTCTACGTGGTGCCCACATTGCGTTTATGTGTTTTGTACGGATCTCAGAACAAACAGCAACTTTTGCCTTATAAAACATTAAGAGACTGGTTTTTATAACCGAAGTGGAAGTGTTTACAGCGCGGTACGCACTGAGTCCTTATAGAAAACAGATACGTTTCGTCTTTAACCTTTTAAAGCCTAGCGGTAACTTTACATACCACCAGGTTTAACATTAAAAAATTCTACGTGGTGCCCACATTGCGTTTATGTGTTTTGTACGGATCTCAGAACAAACTGCAATTTTTGCCTTATAAAACATTAAGAGACTGGTTTTTATAACCGAAGTGGAAGTGTTTACAGCGCGGTACGCACTGAGTCCTTATAGAAAACGGATACGTTTCGTCTTTAACCTTTTAAAGCCTAGCGGTAACTTTACATACCACCAGGTTTGACATTAAAAAATTCTACGTGGTGCCCATATTGCGTTTATGTGTTTTGTACGGATCTCAAACAAACAGCAACTTTTGCCTTATAAAACATTAAGAGTTTGGTTTTTATAACCGAAGTGGAGAGTGTTTTACAGCGCGGTACGCACTGAGTACTTACATAAAACAGATACGTTTCGTCTTTAAAGGGTTAATCCACTTTATATCAAGACTGAGTTCCTACCTTACACAAAGCACAGTAAACAAGCAACTGGTTAGCACTGTGTAGGGAAATAACTGTTGCTTATTGATGCTGAAACACTACCCTGTGTGGACAAAATACAGGGTTCCTAGTGTTAAATTTGCCGGTATACACAATAACACTCCGTTTCCCAAAGTATGTTCCGCAAGATGTGCACAGCGCTCCATGAAAAAATCGAGAAACCAAAAAAACAGACTTTTCATTAAATTTGAATTTAGCATATTCTATCATAGCTCAAGATACTGTTCATATAAGAATTTTTATACGAACCTTCCCATTTGATTACTAACAGATCTGCTGCGCTGACTTGTATCTGATAAATGAGACACCACAAGACATCTAACTCCATGGAGCAGAGGCCTTCTTGAAAAGCTAACAGTTTCTCAGCGAGTCAAGAAATTCCCCACATTTTATGGAACCCGGAGGTTCATTACCGCGTTCACAAGAGCCCGCCACTTGTCCATATCCTGAGCCAACTCAATCCAGTCAATGCCCCCATCCCACTTCTTGAAGATCCATTTTAATATTATCCTCACATCTACGCCTGGGTCTCCCAAGTGGTCGCCTCCCCTCAGGTCTCCCCACCAAAATCCTGTATGCACCTCGCTTTTCCCCCATACGTGCTACATGCCCAACCCACAAGACATATGCATTCCGTACATACTGAGTTATGACGTGTTCCGCGACCCAACAATGTGGAAAACCCTGCACTATCAGGCTGCAAAATGTTACATCACGTGATACATACACATACCACCAGGCTTTTAAACGGCTAAACTTTATGCGTGGTGCACACAAAGCATCGTTTTTAGACACACATTTCTATTCGCCATCCTCCAGTGCACGGAGCCCCAGGGTAACGAAGCAAGTACGCCTACCCCAACCTACGGGCTGTAACATCTGAGGCACCAGGGTTCGCTTCTAACCCTGGTTAAAAATATTTTTCTCCTCCCAAGCATCCAGACCGGCTCTGGCGCCGAGCCAGTCTATGCAATTAGTGCCGGGAGCTTTCTCCCTGGGGGTAAAGTGGCGGTGGGGGGGGGGGGGCCGTGTGAAATTAACTACTCAACCCATATGGAGCCGAGGTGAAGAATGAGTGGATCTATACCCCCCACTTCCCATATGCCTTCATGCCGTCCACAGGGACAACTTTGCTTTTACGTCTTATGCACAAAACTGGAACTTGCAGCACACAAAGGACTCCGCTGCAAGGGGCTGCTGTCATTCAAGCGGGTCTGTGTGTGAGGAAGTCACTGGGTCAGCCAATCGATAGGCCTGCAATGCGCAGCGCGCCTGCTCTGTGAGCCCATGCGGTACCAGGACAACCCCTGACAGAGCGATGCATCCTGCAGCCCTATAGTTAGACAGTGCAGATCGAACGGAAAGCAGTCTGAGGCACGGTGAATGCACAGCACGTCTGGTGTTACATTGGGCAAACGGGTAGTTATAGGCAATCACGGCGCACTGAAGACCATTCGCGGACTGTCAGGTATATCGAGAAGTATGCGTTCAATCTGAACAAAAATGCGTCCCTCATGTATAGTCAAGTTCTTAATTTTACGCACCACCAGGTTTAATATTAACAAATTCTGCCCGAAACGTGTTCTGGGGATTGTGGTCAACAACAGACGCGTTAACAGAGATGCTCCACATTCAAGGTAGCAGACCTTTTACCCTGAAGATACACGCAAAAAGTTCCTCCGAAACGTTTGTGCATACAATGCAAACTTCACGGCACCACATTCAAGAAAACACAAGGCCTAACCTTCACAATCACCACCGTCAGATATTCAAATGTTAACAGTTTCACATCAGTAAAAAACAGTGCGTAAAACTGTGTATGGGGTCGAGGTATAACACTACATTGACGATGAAGATTATGGCCCTGTGTGTTGTGACACCGTGTACTTTCATTTGTAGGTAAATTCGAAAAGTAAAAGCAAAGCGCTAGCAAGCACCTACTACTTTAGACGGTGTCAAAACGCACAAAAGGATAAGGTAAAAAGGTACAGTTGTCCCTGACGGAGCCATTAAGGCGCACAGGGCACTACACGGTAGTAGCCAGCTTCACGCTTCAGTCGTTTTAACCCCTGTGAAAGGGCTACCCGTATCCGTTTAATAGGGCACTGGGTGAGCCCCAGCGTCGGTCTGGACAGCTAGGGTAAGAGAAAAATATTTTGCCCCACCCGGGAATACGATGACAACCCAACGTTGTCCAGCCCGTAGCCTAGTCACTACACCGACTGAGCTACCCCAACCCAAGAAGACGGCGCCGTAAAATTATACATTTCCGGATTACTTTCAAATCGTTATATACCAGACTGGAAGCCAAAACATGTACTGAAGAGTTCAAGTACTGCCATGAATTAATTGGAGTACCTTCATCTTCCCGCGTCTCTCAGGCGAATTACACACACACACACACACGCACGCACGCACGCACACACACAGAGTTCAGTTGTACCTGTCCACGCCATGGCGACATATAGGGTAGCAGGGGTACAGCTCCATTCATTCTTAGCCTCGGCACTAGATGGACGTCAGCACTCAACACAACGCCTCGGCCGCTTTACCCCCAGGAAACAATGGTTGTGAACTCTGAATACGAAGCTGGGTTGGCCCAAGCCGATGTGGACGTTTTGGAGCTTCCTCCAGGACTCCTAACGCCCTGGCGCAGTTGCTTCAGGCACTGCACTACAAGCCGGAACAGCTCGGTTTCGATTCCCGACCGTGTCAGTGGGATTTTTCATTGACCTAAGCCTTCTCCTTCTGGACGCACTATGGTCCTGGGGTCGACTGGGCCTCTAATAGAAATGAGTACCAGGTATATTTCTTGGGGGGTAAAGGCGGCCGGTACGTAGGGCTGACCTTACCATCTCCATGTGCCGTCTTGAAATTCTACGAGCCTCAACCTTCTACAGCCCTCAGGGCCTGTCCAGGTCTGTATAGGAACTGGATTACCTTACCAGAATTCGAACCCCGTTATTATCACTCCACAATACAGCATCTACCCATGCTGCCACACTCATGCCAGTAAAGAAGCTACGCACATTTCTACGGGCGCGGAAACGAGGTCATTGGTGCGTACGAGTGCGCGGCCGCCACTACGTCGTCGGCATGGAAACTGCAAATATCGATTCTTACGTCACAACCCCCCTTTCTTCCGCCGCCGGGACACGCCGCGGCAACTAGACGAGTCCTTGCACCAAACGAAAGCAGAACTGCAGAATGTCTGGCAAGTCGTTGGCACTGTGCAATTCGGGATGTCGGTGCGGATGGATGACGGCGCAGTTTTACAGCGCTGCAGGCCACCCAGACCCCACAAGGGCCTCTCATTTTCCGGGTTTATGAACCTTCTCTGTAAACACTTGCAGCATTCCAAGAAGTGGGATCGGCAACATGCAAGATCTCTACGTACATATGGCCGACACAGGCAGAAATGTTACATATACATCCACGTGCAGTGGGATTCGAACTCACGACCCCAGTGTTTTAGCGGTGAAGTATAAGCTGCCCTTGTGCACGCTACAAAGACACGACGTATAGCTCCACTCATTCTTGACCTCCATACCAGAAATACGTGGTGAGTGGACAGCTTGATAACTAACTAACTAACTAACTAACTAACTGGCTAACTCCTCGGAGCAAAGGCCTTCTTGAAAAGCTAACAGTTTCTCAGCTAGTCAAGAAATTCCCCGCATTTTATGGAACCCGGAGGTTCATTACCGCATTCACAAGAGCCCGCCACTTGTCCCTATCTTCAGCCAGCTCAATCCAGTCCATGTCCCCCCATTACCAGTTCTTGAATATTCGTTTTAATATTATCCTCCCATCTACGCCTCCGTCTCCCAAGTGGTCGCCTTGCTTCATACTTTACACCCGGGGAAAAGGCCCGACCCCGGTACCCACTGGGTGGGTCCCAATGACGCTCCAGGCGCTTGGCCCTTCCGAAAATCTGGCCAAGCGTTATATTAGTGACTAAACCGACTGAGCGGTAGAAGATGGTTCATTCCACATTGATCACGCAGTCCGCATCACTTACTGGCCTAATGGACGAAAAGGGAAAACAAGATCCCACTAAGGTCCACGACAGGGCATTTAAAATGACAGTAACTGCGGCCGTCAGCACCAACAATGGGATTTAAAGGCCGGAAGACAAATGTTACAGTAGCCCACTTAGCTGACTGCCCACAAGCGCGGAGAAGTAGCGGCAGGAAGTGAAAAACGACAGCAGTCAGACAGAATATGGCCCCTGTATTAGAAAACTCAATTCCTAGGAGAGAGAACACTGCTCTATTACTAATATCAAAGGCCTGACAATGTTTCGACAAATTATTGGTATTAATTCTAGGAATCATACTAAACAAACTCAGATATTGAATGGCAAACCTGCAGAGTTTAATGTTAAAGCAGACAGCAGCGGCGCAGCTGGGGAAGGGAGGGGCGGGGGGCCGAGGGGTAAGGCCGCCCTGGGCAGCGAAGGGCAATATCTCAAATAAAAAAATTTTGAGCTACAAAAATTACATTACTAACACAAACGAGAGAAAATTAAATAAATGTGATTTTTTGAAGTTCGTACTTTTTCTCCGGGGGGGGGGGTGCCGGGGGGCTAATGTTACTGCTCGCCTCGGGCGTCAAAAAAGAAAAACTATTCCACTGGCAGAGATCACATGCGGGGTATTCGATGTATTACATTTCAGAGAAAGGTCGAACTTACCTTGTATAATTCTACAGACCAAATCCTTTTTTTATAAAACTGTACATTTTTTTAATTCGCCAGCTAAGTGCTTTTAACAGTACAACCACCAACGAATTGCGGGTATGAGTAATCCGAACACGGAAGTTTAAATACAACAAGCGACACATATTATAATGCAGCCTGACAGCCACATAATTGCCCGTTCTGCAGCTGTCACACGACCCCCCCCCACTGGGGCCGCCGTATACTCACAGCAGATGCGAACGTGGGGTTCATGATGGGTCGACAGACAGCCCGGCTGCCCAGCAGAGCGCTGTCATGTCCCAGCAACTGATACCGCCACCCCCAAGAACACACTCCATTACAACCCACACATATCCTGCGTTCTGCGGGTCTTGCAATGGGCTGATCCCCAACATAAGGAAACATATACATCATGCCTTAAACTCCCTGCTCCAAAATTAGGCATCTACAGCCCAGTGGTTACTTTATGTACCACCAGGTTTAACACTCACAAATTCTACGTTCTGCCCACACAGTGTATTTATGTGTTTTGTGTGGATCTCAGAACAAACAGCAATTATTTCCCTATACAACATTAATTGACTGGTTTTTATAACCGAGACGGAGTGTGTTTACTGCGCGGTACGGACTGGGTCTTCTTTTAAAGCCCAGTTCTTACTATATGTACCGCCAGGTTTAACATAGACAAATTCTACGTTCTGCCCACACAGTGTATTTATATGTTTTGTGTGGGTCTCGGAACAAACAGCGATTATTTCCCTATACAGCATTAACTGACTGGTTTTTATAACCAAGGTGGAGTGTTTACTGCGCGGTACGGACTGAGTCTTCCTTTAAAGCCCAGTGGTTACTTTACCACCAGGTTTAACACTCACAAATTCTACGTTCAGCCCACACAGTGTACTTATGTGGTTTGTGTGGATCTCAGAACAAACAGCGATTATTGCCCTATACAGCAGTAACTGACCGGTTTTTATAGCCGAGACGAAGTGTGTTTACTGCGCGGTACGGACTGAATATATATACACCACCAAGTTTAACATTCACAAATTCTAGTTCTGCCCACACAGTGTATTTATGTGTCTTGTGTGGATCTCAGAACAAACAGCGATTATTTCCCTATACAGCATTAAGTGACTGGTTTTTATAACCGAGACGGAGTGTCTATTGAGCGGTCCGGACTGAATCTTTAAATGTAATTCAGATTAATCTGTCGAGTGCAGCTCCACACAGCCGCAACACGCGGCCAAGTTGACAAGAGGACTGTGCCGCTTGTCTAGAAATTCTGGAAGCCTCAATCTGCTGGAACCCTCAGGGTCTGCCCAGCCTTGTACTGGAACTGCTGTCCCTTTTACATGCAGATCTGAATGTCGTGCGGAAGCCCCCGGAACAATGCGATTAACTCCCACATTTTTTAAGCTTTCGAAAGAGCGGGGCATGCGCGTCACATTCCTTTACTGGTTACGGTTACCTGTGACGTCATGAAGTGCCAGCGTCGGGTACTCCCTCCGAGCAGACGCCTCAACTTGTCTGAATCAGTGACGGAGGATGCCAAGTCCAGAACTGAGCTACAGGGCCAACAAAACCCCAATATAACTTCACCAGTACAATTTCGGTTCCGCAGACAAACAAACGCTAATAATGAAGTTTATTTTGATAGCAAGCAATAAGCACAGGTAACTGGCAAACTGCATGCATATGGCCCCACGCAGTCTGGCCACAAATAAATCGGAGGCCACGGCAGTGCCAAACGACGCCCTCTGCTTATGTAACTATTAACACACTGCAGGGCGGACTTACCAAGTAGGGTAATGCACATGGGAGGGGCCACACTGTCTTAATCATTTATACACAAAAGAGAGGCAAAGTGCGTACAGGATATAGGGTACGGAGTGAATTGAAGGAAAGAAGAAAGATAAAGGATCAGAAACACGCAAAAAGGCAGGAGCGGGAAAGAACTGCCAAGGCAGCAAGTAAAATGTAAGAAGGGGAGAGAGAAAAAATCAGAAGAAATACACGAGAGATAAAAGGTAAAGCAATCCCTATACACGCCTAGACAGGTACTTAGGGTTCCAGGGGGCTGAGGTTCCCAGATTTCAAGACAAGCGGCACATGAAGGTTGTAAGGTTGTCAGCCCTACGCACCGGCCGCCTTTACCCCTCCAGGAAATACTCCTGGTACACATTTCTGTTAGAGGCTGAGTCGACCCCAGGGCCATAGTGCGATCGGAAGGATTATGTCCACGAAAAATGCCAATGACACCATCGGGAATCGAACCCGCGTCCTTCCGGTTTGTAGCGCAGTAAAGAGCTACAGAAATAATAACGAAAGTAAAAAAAAGACAAAATGGAAACGAATGACGAGATAAGCGGAAATAATTCAGGGAAAAAGGAATGGGCGAGAATGGGCTGGAGGAAAGTAGCAAAGAAAACGGGATTACGCGAAGATATAAGCAAAGAAAGAGAAAATGATGAAAAAAGGAAAGAAAAAAGAAACCTTAAGAATTTTGTAATTTATATGTTGAATCTCTCGGGACCCTTGATACAACGTGTTGGTGAGGTCAGGTTAATGGCCAGCAGCGATGATCAGCCCATACCCAACACCCCGACTATACGGCACGTAATCAGGCATTATGGAATTGCTGGCTGGCAGCAGACTAATGAGTATTTAACCCTTTAAAGTCGAAGCGTGTCTGTTTTATCTAAGGACTCAGTGCGTACCGCGCTGTAAAAGGTTAAGCAAAAATACTGTAATTCTCTAGTTCGCATAGCAGGCATATTGGCAGATACAAAACTATCTCTGTGATTAACCTTTTAAAGCCTAGCGGTAACTTTACGTACCACCAGGTTTAACATTAAAAAATTCTACGTGGTGCCCACATTGCGTTTATGTGTTTTGTACGGATCTCAGAACAAACAGCAACTTTTGCCTTATAAAACATTAAGAGACTGGTTTTTATAACCGAAGTGGAGAGTGTTTACAGCACGGTACGCACTGAGTCCTTATATAAAGCAGACACACTGCGTATGTGAAGGGTTAATTAAACACCACGCCATGAACATATAAGGGAGTCGACATAAAGCTCCATGCATTCTCCACTCCAATAACAGATGGAGGCACGCAGTCAGCATCGCGACACGGCCATCTTGTCAACACGATACCCCCTAGACAATATGCTACACGGACCACAGAGCAGACTCCAGCTATGTAGGAAGACGACCAGTCGCTTCTCCTCCCGGAAATCGAACCCCGACTGCCCGATTGATCAGCGCGTGGTCCAATCACTATACCGAATGTCCTACCGCGACTTCCAGATATATGTGTGTGTGTGTGTGTGTGTGTGTGTGTGTGTGTGTGTGTGCGTGCGCGTGTGTGTGTGCGTGTGTGTCTGTGTGTGTCAGTGTGTTTGCGTGCGTGCGTGTGTGTCTGTGTGCGTGCGTGCGTGTGTGTGTGCGCGTGCGTGCGTGTGTGCGCGTGCGTGCGCGTGTGCGTGCGTGTGTGTGTGCGTGCGCGTGTGTGTGCGTGCGTGTGTTAGTGCGTGTGTGTGTCTGTGTGTGTGTCTGTGTCAGTGTGTGTGCGTGCGTGCGTGTGTGTGTGTGTGGAACAAATGTATTACAATTCTATGAAATTCAGAGAAGGAAACACGTTAAAAGACAGCTCGCCCCAACCGAAACGCACCTCCCGAGAGGTGAATCCCGAAACGCCGTCAGGTGGACAAGGTGACACCGGGTATTCAAAAGCAAAATGAGAATTCAACGTGAATGACGAAATTACTGTACAACCCGGTTATAACGACATCAGTTTATGCGACACCTCGCCTGTAGCGTCACATATTGCGGTACCAATTAATTCCTCACTGTTAACCATAACATTACACTCCTCGGTTATAGTAACACTCGTTTACAACGACACAAAATATCCAGTCACTTTCATGACGTTGTAACCGGGTTCGACTGTATTATGTATAACGTATGTGGACGACTTCGAACAATTAGTGACACCCCACATAAAGGTCTGAACCTACAGACATCTTCTAAACACAATGTGCTTGTCTGCGACGCAATTTCACTGTACCTCTAAAAGATACACAAAAGGCCGTATCAACCTAACACAAGCCTTTTTTTTATTGACATGCTACGAAACATGGCTACAAGTTTCGGCTTTAATTACACGCCACTGTCAGGCCAATTAAACTAAATACATGCACAGTAGCTGATCCCAGTGGCCGCGCGGTCTAAGGCGTAGGTCTGCGGCCGAGCGCTTGCTGGGATCGTGGGTTCGAATCCCGCCGGGGGCATGGATGTTTGTCTCGTGTACAGTGTTTGCGTTGGCAGGTAGAGGTCTCTGTGACGGGCCGATCCCCCGTCCAGAGGAGTCCTATCAAATGTGGTGTGTTTCGGTGTGATCAAGTGAAAATAAACAACATCGACACCTGCTGTGAACAAGTAGGTAGAAGACGTAAGGACTGCGAATATGCACAGTACAAAACATCACAACACTGTACAGTATCAAAGAAGGTTTTAAGATAACACGAAACTGCAATCCGCCAGGCAGCAACACGGGAACTTGGACGGACAAACAGCGACGCAGAAAATGGGCGCCATCTAACAACAAAACTCTGCTCCAAGCGAGAATAAGTAAGTATAAAATGAAAAAGCAGGCCACGACTAACCGTAATGTATTCCTCCAATCCTACAAATTTAGCACAGGACGCGGAAACTTGATATGATTTACAGCGGCGCACCACGCATCTTCCGAAAGTTGGACACAGTGCGTGTGCGCGCATGTGGCGTAGGGAGGGACAAAATTATGTACGGACTCAATAAAATTATAAAAAATAATAATAATAATAATAATAATAATCAGAGCTGTGCAGTCGGTATACAAAAGCTCCGACTCTGACTCCTCGATTTTTAAAACTCCGACTTCGACTCCTTCATAAAAGCTCAATATGTACTAATAACGGTAAACCTGTAAGACGTTTCATCGCCACCACGTGAATCATCAGGCTACTGTTTAGACTTATAACCTATATTTAAGTATAAGTCTAATGGTTACTGTAGCTATCAGGGCTCTGGGGTTGGAGTATCTAGTTAAGATTTCAGACTGAGGTCGGAGTCGAAGTCGGTACATTTTTACCGACTCCGACTCCACCTAAATTCCTTCCGACCCAGACTCCGACTCCGACTCCACGGCCCTGATGATGATGATGATGATGATGATGATGATGATGATGATGATGATGATGTTAGAAAGACGGGTCACTGAATGGCTCCCTAAACGTGCACTACATTTACTTGGGTATAAAACGGCCGGGGCGTGAAGCATTTCACTCACTCCAATATACTGCCGACATTAAGTAGAGCTATACCTCCATTACCCCATACGCATTCATGGGACATACAGCGACAATTCCGCCTTGACACGCAAGGCAAAAAGGGAGACGGACAGCCCAGAAAGAAGACCCGAAAGACTCCCTGCTGTAAATCTATCCCTGATTTCGAAGTGTATACAACCACGTGACGTACGGGAGTACAAAACAGAAGTTAAAAAATGGAAAGACGGGCGGAAGCTTAAAATAATTCAGAGTGCCATGGGGGATTATAAAGCAGTACTCAAGTTAACGGGGCGAAAGAAAAGGCGTTACCAGTGTGAGAAACAGGAAGTGGTGGAGGACGACGAAAGACGTGGAGAAGAATCATCCTGGCGTAAACCCTTTTGTACTTCCGAAAATTAAATCAAAGCCTACAATTACGTTAAACACTGTGAGCTTTGAACACCTCAAGACGATGAATATCAATATCACTCTATTACCCTGAAGACAGAGGCAGCATATTCCTCCGAAACGCTGACACCTACTACACAATACAGCATTATATCCCACAACGTGACCTTCATATGCTGATTTTTTCCCCCACTGGCGCAACACCAGGATCTCTTCATTGTAGAACCTTCCACTATCACACTCAAGACACACCACACTCGTTAGGGCTCCTCTGGACGAATGATCAGCCCGACGCAGAGACCTTTACCTGACAAGAGACGAACACTCACAAGAGACAGACATCCATGCCTCTGGCAATCCACGCAAGCGAACGGCGGCAGACCCACGCCTTAGACCGCGCGGCCACTGGGATTGGACACATTACACTGTTAGTGTGTGTTAATTAGACAGAAGGAAGGCCACAAAGTCCGCAGCACACCGTTCATCCAGCAATGCTGAGTCCCAGCGCACGTCGACCACTACAGGCGGTTCAGAACTGCCTGCCGCATACAGCCTCCAGTACTACTACATTAAACGGTTAACCATCTTCAATCTACAGCACGCAGACAAACAGCCGTCAATTACGCTGAGAATCCGTGATTTCAGGCTTCCGCTGCAATGCTGACGAGATTTGCGCTCTTCTGCTTTCGTTTCTGCTTGGACTTCTTGTCCCTTGAAGATGGGACCGACGTTATGCCGAAACGTCGGTAAACAATTACCACACGACGCTGTGTAACATCCCACAAGGGGGCAGATCTACGCTGAGAATGACAAGGGGATGTTAGACGATCAGCATGGAAAGTGATATCATTCTGAACGCCAGAGACATGTTGCAGGATCCAGCAGTAGAGGGAAAGACCGGTTTTAAAAGTTACGAACACTGGACGTGAGCCCGAGTTCAAAACATGCGACAGCTTCAGCCCAATACTTCCGGCAGTTAGTGTGCACGTAGTGATCACCTAATTTGCCTCTAATCGCACCACATAAAACGAATCGACCCGCTGCGTTTCACAACCAGACACACAAACCAAAACCCGACAGACACAACTACGGTACAGTGTTCATCATTAAAAACCGCAACCACAGCTACATGTTTCGGCTCTGATACAGCCATCTTCAGGCTGTACACATTTGACCATACAGTTTGTACATTTTTCTGTATACACACAGCCCTTGTTTGACCCGTTTTCGCTTTAACGCCCTTCCCAATTTACAGCAGTTACTAATCTGCGCTCTCATTTTCGACTTAACGCCCTTTTGGCTGTGTGCCTTATTTCCGACGGGAGCATCATTTTCGTTTCACGCCTTTTTTATTTACGCCCACTTTTACAGGGACGCAACTAAAGCGTAAAACCGGGGCTGCGGCTATGTAACTACGTACAGCCTGAGGGTGTCTTGACATAAGCCGAAACATGTAGGCATACCTGGGTTTTAAGTAATGGCGTGTCAGACTGCTGTTTATTGGTATCTTTACTGTCTACTCGGGGAACGCGGTGGCGCATTTGGTTGAGACACTGCGCTAGAAGCCGGAAGGTCGCGGGTTCGATTCCCGATGGTGCTATCGGAATTTTTCATTGACTTAATCCCTCCGTCCGCACTATGACTCTGGGGTCGACTCAGCCTCGTAACAGAAATGAGTACCAGAAAGGCGGCGGGTGCGTAGGGCTGACAACACTACTACCTTCACGTGCCGTTTAGGAATCCTGGGATCCCCAACCTCCTTAAGCCTAAAAGGCCTGGCCAGGCCTGTACAAGTGTCCTGTACAAGCTCCTGCCAAGTGTCCACACCGGGCCCTCAGCGGCCGAGACATGAAACTGGCCACTCACCTCAAACCGTTTACGAATGCGTGGAGCTATGCCTCCAATGGGATAGCTTTACCCTTATTATTCGGCGACCATACACACAGCGTCGAGGGAAATTACAAAGAATGTTAAGTCAGCACGGAAGAATTCGAACCTGCCACCTCTGAGACGCGAGGTACCACTACTCTGCCGACACAGCAGTCATCAGGTGTGTCCGGTTAATACGCCACACAAATTCGAACAACGGTATTAACAAAACGCTAACGTTATTAGGGCGAATAATAGCAACAAACAGGCATTCCTCAGCGCCTGGGCCCGGGCAGGGGACCCCACGCTAAGCTCCTGCCGCTGGGGTTATTTCCTAGGGCAGCTTGGCTCGCCGTCTATTTCGGGGACACAGCGGGTCGTGCCGGGGACATGCCACGACCCATTCACATCTACTTACACGGGCTTGATGTCCACAGCCCATTATGTCATCTTCACGCCAAGACGCCAACCAGTTTCCCACGTTACACAACACAAAGCGACAGACGCTGCAGAGTTGACAGGCGTTTACCACTGAACTCACACAAGGCCAGCAAAATCTATTTTAAAGCTTCGAACACTAAAATTAAACATTATACAGAGCTCTTACCTCACAAAGAACACAGTGTGCTTCAGTTATAAATAATGGTTTCGATAAATAAAGTGGCGTATGTACTAAAGACCACGCCCTTTGTTCACGTAAGATGAAGAGAGCCTTGGCTACACGTTTCGGCTTAAATTAGAAGCAATCATCAGGCAAACTACAATACTGCGCATAAAACAGTCATAAGAGTACCGAGTATTTCGATTCTGATATCAAATGCCTTCACACTTGGAACTTGCCTTTGGAATGCAATATATTACAATTGGTCTGTTTTTATATAATATGATGATAAAAACAAAATACAGTCGAACCCGGTTATAACGATATGGGTTTATATGACACCTCGTCTATACCGTCACATATTCTGTGGCACCAATTAACTCCTCACTGTTAACCGTACCATACACTGCTCGGTTATAACGACACTCGTTTATAACGACACAAAATATTCAGTCCCTTTCATGACGTTATAACCGAGTTCGAGTGTACATCAATACTTTATCCTATCTTGTGCAGACAAAATGACGTTGCGTCATACACCGTGCAGCTATACTGTCAGCACTTGCTGCGTCGAGAATTACTCTTTAGTCAGTAGTGACTAGGCTATGGACTAGACCATCCAGGTTTCGAATCCCGGGAGGGGCAAAACGCCCGGACCCAAACTCGGGCCCAACCCACCCTCCTGTTCAACGGGTACCGAGTGTTCTTTCCCCGTGGTTACAGCAGCCAACCTAGTCGCGCTGACCGCTCACCTCCGTTTATTTCCAAGGTCAAGAATGAATGGAGGTGTTCCTCCACAACCACCTATATGACTTCATAGCGTGTATGGGTGAATAACTTCATGACCAACGGTCTGTCACTGAATACGAAGGTTCTTCAATGTCATCATAAAATCCCGCCAACGAATCTTACAATCAGGAAGATTAAAGCACACAGAATTCGACGGTAGGTATCGGGGCGAGGACACGCGACGCCGTCTTGAGGTAGCGTATCGGAAATTGTCCCTGTCTTCATTATCAGGGATTTATGTCAGGATCGGAGGCTTTCAGCGTCGATCCCTGTTGATGGAGAGACCGCCATCCTCCCTCACACCGGAAATACTTTCCATCTTGACAAAGCTGGGCGTCGGAGAAGCGACCACCGCAGCCATGAACACTGCAACCTCTCACACGTCATTTCTTCAACACCTATACATATATATATATATATATATATATATATATATATATATAATCTCCCCCTCACAAGCTTACCTCAAACAAACGACCTGCTAGATACTTCCCGCACATCTCTTCCTTGACACACAAAACCTAACACCATTAAACGCCCAGTATGCACTGTGATCTCGGATGGAACATCGCCTGTCCATGACCGACACCTTCCAAATCCTTTCATATGTATCATCCATCAATCACACACAACACACACACACAAAGTGTAAAAAAATGCCCACGTCAAGAGCGCATATTCGGAGAGCAGAGGTACAGCTCCATTCATTCTTAACCTTAGCCTTCATTCATGTGGTTTTAATCTTTCTGGTCGCGATGCAGCGACAAAGAATTGAACAGCCACATGCATAAGAGTTTACTTCTTTCTTTCTTTCTTTCTTTCTCTCATTCATTCATTCATTCATTCATTCATTCATTCATTCATTCATTCATTCATTCTTAGTCCTTCCCTCTTCTACCTACTTGTTCACAGTAGGTGTCTAGGGTTTTTGTGATTTCACTTGATCACACTCAGACACACACCACAGTCAGCAGGACTCCTCTGGACGAGGGATCGGCCCGTCGCAGAGACCTCTACCTGACAACAAAAACACTGTACAAGACAAACGTCCATGCCCCCGGTGGGATTCGAACCCACGATCCCAGCAAGCGCTCGGCTGCAGACCCACGCCTTAGACTGCGCTGCCACTGGGATCGGCTCTAAGAGTTTTTATAAACAATTAATTGCTTGGAGAAGTCTAACACAGCTTATCATATCCAAGACCGGCGACGAGAGAACGTATTTAGCCACCGAGTTTACACAGTACAAATGCAAATATATAAACCAATGCACGATACTTAAAATTAGGTGCAAATGGGCAAACACAGCAAGCAGAAAGCAGTTCTTACTGCAGGCTATTGGCGGGGTTGCGGGTGGGCGGTAACAGAAAGAATGGAGGGAATTATTGGAGAGAAGAGAGAATCCTGTAATGGTACAAAAATTGTAACAGTATAGTAGCACGAACAGTAAAATGAGAGCAGAATGATGTAAACAGGTACTGTATACACTTAGCCACTTAAAGACTAAACCTAATCATCATCATACATAAAGACCCAGTCCGTACCGCCCAGTAAACACTCTCCGTCTCGATTATAAAAACCAGTCAGTTAATGCTGCATAGGGAAATAATCGCTGTTTGTTCTGAGATCCACACAAAACACATAAATACACTGTGTGGGGAGAAAGTAGAATTTGTGAATGTTAAACCTGGCGGTACATATAGTAACCACTGGGCTTTAAAGGAAGACCCAGTCCGTACCGCGCAGTAAACACTCCGTCTCGGTTATAAAAACCAGTCAGTTAATGCTGTGTAGGGAAATAATCGCTGTTTGTTCTGACATCCACACAAAACACATAAACACTGTGTGGGCAGAACGTAGAATTTGTTAATGTTAAACCTGGTGGTTTATATATATTCAGTCCGTACCGCGCAGTAAACACACTCCGTCTCGGTTATAAAAACCAATCAGTTAATGCTGTATAGGGAAATAATCGCTGTTTGTTCTGAGATCCACACAAAACACATAAATACACTGTGTGGGCAGAACGTAGAATTTGTGAATGTTAAACCCGGCGGTACGTATAGTAACCACTGGGGTTTACACGAGCACAGATTATGTGTATACATACAAATGACACACAACTCACTTGCACTGACCCGTAACTCTGTTGGCACCCTCCATCCGAGTCCATCGTGAACTCTAAAATTTCCAGCACACAAAACAACCAACTGCAACAGCTCAACCGGTGCAGTGATGGGTGACTAAGCCACCACTGTTCGACTCCCGAGAGAGGCACTCAAACAGACCATATGATGGATACTGAATTTTGTCTCCCTCGGGAAGTACAATGGTCTAAGTACATTCAGATTTACCTCCACATCCTCAAATATGACATGAGTCTAGATAGCTCAGTTTGTATAGTGACTAAGCTAAGGGCCGTGTAATCGATAAATCTTGTTCGATTCCCAGAAAGGGAACGCGACTGTTCTCTTCCCCAAAGTGACCACCCCTGCCCTACAGCTCAACCACTGTATAGCAGGGAGTTTTTTTCCGGGGGTAGAACATCCAGGACAAGCTCACCAGTCACCTCCATCTGATGCTTGGGCAAGTATACGTGGAGCTATACCACCATCCACCCCCCCTCCCGGTCTTTAATTACGCACAGCGCGGCTTTTTATGAGATAATATAAAACACTCAGCAGTTCCGGAGATAATGAATGCAGACGGGTGGACATGACCCCTATTGCATGCACTCACTTCGTGCGTGGTACACTAATGCACAAGCACAAAGATTTTAACTGCGTTTGCAGCTCCAAGGAGTGTCAACAGCCTGAACACAACCTCACGCCTTACCACAATCGCTGCACGCTAAAACACTGAGCTGTTGGTAACACAACAGCCTTCGAAAACAATTTCAAGGGCGAATATGTGAAGAGACAAATTAACCATTGGTCACCGTACGTCAGTAGCGTAGATAACCGGTGCCCCCCTGCCCCCATAGTTATGAAGGAAGTTACTGCCAGCTCTAGAACACTGCCTTCTGTCAGAAGGGCGGAATTTAATCCGAAAAAGCCCACGACAAACTTTAACCCTTTAAAGACGGATTTCATCTGTTTTATACAAGGACTCAGTGCGTACCGCGCTGTAAACACTCTCCACTTCGGTTATAAAAACCAATCTCTTAATGTTTTATAAGGCAAAAGTTGCTGTTTGTTCTGACATCCGTACAAAACACATAAACGCAATGTGGGCGCCACGTAGAATTTTTTAATATTACACCTGTTAGTACGTAAAGTTACCGCTAGGCTTTAAAAGGTTAATATTCTGTAAGTTTGCCCCCCACCCACCAACCGGCGCCGCACAGACTGCGGGGCCCTTATCAACACCACTGTTTTATGTACCGCCAGGTTTAACATTCACAAATTCTACGTTCTGCCCACACAGTGTGTTTATGTGTTTTGTGTGGATCTCAGAACAAACAGCGATTATTTCCCTATACAGCATTAACTGACTGGTTTTTGTAACCGAGACGGAGTGTGTTTACTGCGCGGTACGAGCCGGGTCTTCCTTTAAAGCCCAGTGGTTACTATACGTAAAGCCAGGTTTAACATTCACAAATTCTACGTTCTGCCTACACAGTGTATTTATGTGTTTCGTGTGGATCTCAGAACAAACAGCGATTATTTCCCTATACAGCATTAACTGACTGGTTTTTATAACCGAGACGGAGTGTGTTTACTGCACGGTACAAGCTGGGTCTTCCTTTAAAGCCCAGTGGTTACTATACGTAAAGCCAGGTTTAACATTCACAAATTCTACGTTCTGCCCACACAGTGTATTTATGTGTTTTGTGTGGATCTCAGAACAAACAGCGATTATTTCCCTATACAGCATTAACTGACTGGTTTTTATAACCGACACGGAGTGTTTACTGCGCGGTACGGACTGGGTCTTCCTTTAAAGCCCAGTGGTTACTGTATGTACTGCCAGGTTTTACATTCACAAATTCTACGTTCTGCCCACACAGTGTATTTATGTGTTTTGTGTGCATCTCAGAACAAACAGCGATTATTTCCCTATACAGCATTAACTGACTGGTTTTTATAACCGAGACGGAGTGTGTTTACTGCGCGGTACGGACTGAATCTTTAAATATACGTTCTGCCCACACAGTGTATTTATGTGTTTTGTGTGGATCTCAGAACAAACAGCGATTATTTCCCTATACAGCATTAACTGACTGGTTTTTATAACCGAGACGGAGTGTTTACTGCGCGGTACGGGCTGGATCTTTATACATAATTCAGCTTAATCTTACGCTTACGGCCGTGCCATGGCTCAGGCGGTTAGTCGCCGGCCTCTCACCGCGGAGGCCCGCGTTCAATCCCGAGTCAGTCCATGTGGGATTTGTGGTGGAGAAAGTGGCATTGAGACCGGTTTTTTCCCCGAGTACTTCGGTTTTCCCCCATCAATTTCATTCCACCGGTGCTCCACTACTTGCAAAAGGACAAAAATAATCGTCTTCACCGTCATCAGTGTTGAACAATACGCGTTCAAGTTGTGGTGCGTCCATAGCTTCTGCTGCGGGGCCCTTCCCCATTAAAAAACATCTTACGCTCCATAATGGGCTAACGAGTTACTGTGATAATTATCTCTTATCCGCATGCTAAGTGATGTATAATGCTTCACTGTTTGTGTCCAGACGTTTCGTCTGGACACAAAAATGGTCAGTTCCAGGCGCACAACGTACAAGCCCAACTGCAGACCTTTTGGGGCGTCGGTACAGAGCGTCAGTCGTTTTCTGCCTGGACTACCAATAAAGTATCTTTAACGACCTTTATAAAACGCTTAGCTTGTTTGCTAAAAGCCATTAAAACACAGGACAATAAATTATGATGCGGCGCCCCCCGTTTCGCTTTCATTTCTTAACGCCTAGCGACGCACATAAAATCTTTCCGCTGACTTGTAACTTATATGGAGAATGTCCTTTCCCAAAAGCGACGTCTAAACTTTGACATAAACAGTATAAAAAGGCAGACGAACCATAAAGCTTCGTGATCAACACCCTTCCATTAGTAAAGTTAACACAAACTGAAAGGTACAACGCCTGCTTTCCAATATCCATAGTTACTGGGATGACCCAGTAACTTCCCAGCCTTTACACAAAACAAAGTTTCTACGCCCTGTTCAGAAATCACATCATTAATCTCTGAGTTAATTAACCCTTTAAAGACGAAGCGTATCTGTTTTATATAAGGACTCAGTGCGTACCGCGCTGTAAACACTCTCCACTTCGGTTATAAAAACCGATCTCTTAATGTTTTATAAGGCAAAAGTTGCTGTTTGTTCTGAGATCCGTACAAAACACATAAACGCAATGTGGGCACCACGTAGAACTTTTTAATGTTAAACCTGATGGTAAGCAAAATTAGCGCTAGGTTTTAAAAGGTTAAGCCTAACTCCATGCAGCAGAGTCCTTCATGAGAAGCTAACAGTTACTTAGCTAGTCAAGGAACTCACCGTTTCTTATGGAACCCGAAGGTTCATTACCGCATTCACAAGAGCCCACCACCTATCCCTAACCTGAGCCAGATCAATCGAGTCCACGCCTCCCTATTCCACTTCTTGGAGATCCACTTTAATATCATCCTCCCATCCGCGCCTACGTCTTTCAAGTAATTATTCTTTTAAAAGCTTGGACTTCACCTATATCACACGTACGAATTCGAAATCTGTCAACTGATAAACGCGTTTTGACGTAAAATGGTCTGGTGTCAGTTTTTTTTTTAAACCAAATCGGAAGTCGGAGCGACCGCCATGTTGCTGATGTACCTGGGCCCCAAGCTGTGGTAACATTTGCTGTATTCCTACGCACTACGACGTGGGGCCTACATACATTCTGTGTTCCAGATTTCACGAACATTCGTTAATCAGTGTCTGTTACCTTCCTATCGTTTTCCAAAAATGACTCAACGCAATGCCTGTCTGGCCTCAAACTAATACGTACATCGCGTCGCCTTCCTCTCTCCATGCAGATGCAGCACAATCCCACGCCGATTTTTCCTCTCCTTCACACACTGCACTCGCATCATCACACGCACACATTCCCCCATCTTCGCACACGCAATTACGTATCAACTACTGCACATTAACCTACCCACATGTTTCAGCCGTTACTTTTCCTCACCTGCATGTGCAGACCTGCCACAGGCCTGTGAAACTCCGCCAAGCATACAGACAGGCTGACACAACCTTGCACCACACCTTCACTAACTGCTTCATTACCCGTTACTCCGGGAAGCATGTCTGCTATTCGCCCATTTATTTATTTACTTATTTATCTATCTATTTATTTACTTGCCGATCCCAGTGGCCGCGCGGTCTAAGGCGTGGGTGTGCGGCCGCTCGCTTTCTGGGATTGCGGGTTCGAACCCCGCCGGGGACATGGATGTTTCTCTGTTGTGAGTTTTGTTTGTTGTCAGGTAGAGGTCTCTGTGTCGGGCTGATCACTCGTCCAGAGGCGTCCTACCGTGTGTGGTGTCTAACAGAGTGTGATGGCGAAGCCCCGAAACTGAGGAAGCCCTGGCCCACTGGGGGCTGTCGAGCCATTGGGAAGAATTTATTTATTTATTTATTTATTTCATGAGGCTATTCGTTTTTCATTGACATAATCCTTCCAGCCGCACTGTGGCTCTGGGGTCCACTCAGCCTCTAACAGAAATGACTACCAGGAATATTTCCTGGGGGGTAAAGCCGGCCGATGCGTAGGGCAGACAACCTGCCACCTTCATGTGCCGCTTGTCTTGAAATCTGGGAGCCTCAACCTCCTGGAACCCTCAGGGTCTGTCCAGGCCTGTAGTGGGATGGCTTTAGAATTTCAGCCTACATCGTGCCGGACAGCAAGCTACTTAAAAGACAGATTCGGAAGGACGAGACAGCACGAGATCGTGGCCCTATCTGAAGACAAAACCATCCAACTCGCCTGGAAAAACTCAAAAAACCATAGAACAAGTACGGGGAGGTATCCCGGCGCGTAATCCAAATGGGTACCACCCAAATTCAACTCGAAAAATGTTACCGGTTGAGCCAACGCTGGGCACTTTTCTACTTACTTAAGTTTCTCCAGCACGTACCTTAGAAATGTGGTTACAGTAGCATTTAGGTCATGACAGTATATCAACCGACGTGCTATTTGCGGTTATCTCGTGTCCAGGTCGACACAGCAGGTAGAAATACTGCTCCAACACTCAACTGTGAACAGCAGCTCGATCGAAATTGCGTCGGACAAGCAGAAGATAAGCACCAAAATGTAATTATCGCTAGCACATAACAAAACCTCACGTATCACGGAACAATATCAAGTGCACACAAAACCATAAACGTCACAGCGAGCTCTACGCATGCTAGAACAGATAACACGCCGAGGGTAAAGTAAGGCCGGTTTAATAAACACTGTGCGTGTTGCCACTCTGCACGATATGGCCTGCCAGTTCTGGACGCTGACAGGATTATGTAGGTTGCACGTACTGCTATACAGAGTGGCACACAACTCGTCTGACATGGCCTTTCTGTTGTTAGACATCTAGTGTTAAGGGACTTTTGCGACATCCTGTATACGAAATGGATTTATACAGTACTTCCTCATGTACAGCTATACAGAGTGACGCACAACTCGTCTGACATGGCCTTGCTGTTGTTACACATCCAGTGTTCAGGGACTTTTGCGACATCCTGTATATGAAATGGATTTATACAGTACTTCATGTATCTAAAATGAATGCATAATAGGGACACCATATCAACAGGGCAGGGACCAGGAAACGCTGTAACACAGACACACCGTACTTTAAAGTGTCAAAAAAGAAAGCATAATAGGGACGTCGTATCAGGATAGGGACCAGGCAACCCTGTAACACATACGCCGTGCTTTAGAATGTGTAAATGAACGCATAATAGGGACGTGGTATCTGGACAGGGACAATTGAACCCTATATATAATATACACACTACCTTAAAATGTTTAAAATGAACGCATAATAGAAAAGTCGTATCGGAAAGGGAGCAGGGAAACCTACGTCAATAATACACATACGTACAGTACTTTCAAATGTGTGTAAAACGAATGCATAATAAAGAGGTCGTATAAGGAGAAGGACCAGGGAACCCTATATACTATACACAGCACTTTAAAATGTCTAAAATGAACGCATAATAGGGAAGCTGTGTGAGCAGGGCAGGTGTAGCACATTTCGCAAATATCTCATTATGGGCTATTTCATATTCAAGATAAGTATTTATGGCAGCCCTCTGCTCGTACCGTGGTTTTGTTACGCGATCTAAGGATCATTTCTTAACGAACGAAGCATCAAGAAATATTCACCGCTTCCATGCCTTCTAATTCCCCGCCCATCTCATCCACGTTGAACTGTGGCAAACAGCACAGCCCCGTTTACAACAGAATGGGCTACTTGCACAGCAATTCTATGTCCTCATATCGTTGCGCATTGTCCATTGCCCACTGTCCATTGCCCATTGCCCACTGCCCACTGTCCATTGCCCACTACCTACTGTCCATTGCCCACTGCCCACTGTCCATTGTCCATTGCCCACTGCCCACTGTCCATTGCCCACTGCCCACTGTCCATTGTCCATTGCCCACTGCCCACTGTCCATTGCCCACCGCCCACTGCCCCAGGTATACTCAATAAACGCGACGTTTCGGGAATCAACTCTAAGAGGATCGTACGGGATAATCTAACTTCCTGCTCGGATTAAAAGCGTAAAGTACTATGAGAACCTGAAGATGGGAGTACAGCCAACTGCCGAAACGCCCACTATCGACATGACAGACGCAATACGGCTATAATGACTCAACCACTGCCACAAACATTTCACGAAACGTCAGTATTTTGTTCGGTTCTTCCTTTTAATGCTGCATACTTAAACACGCCTTTTGAGCTGCGCAAAGACGCTGTGTACAGAAAGGCAATGAATGAACTGGATGGGGAAGGCAGCCGTCCAGACCTATTTTAAGACACCATGGAAACATACGGGTAGGAGTGGCTAAGACGAAGACTGCAAATGGCGCACTCCGTGACGTAATACGAAGACTTTATCGAGGCGTTCTTTACTTTCAAAATTACAAGGGTAAAAAATTTCATTAACGCATCTCAGAACAGCGCGGCCTTCCCTGCACCAATTTGCACGAAACTTACAAATGCTAATGAGCATTACGTGATCACCTATACCAAATTTGGCCCAAATCGGGCAACAGATGTGGACAGTACGGACAGAATTTCACTGACGGTCCTAAGTATGGTTTTTACTGTGCCGATTTTCATGAAAAACGGGCACTGAATTCACTCTTGTAAACATTTCCTGTATCGAATTACATCCAAATTCCACGGAACTCCCGTTTACGCCCTCATGTAGCCCTAAGGCACTCCTTCCAACACACTGATTTCCACGGAACTAGCAAACACTAAACACAACTGCAAGCGGCCACCTCCTGCACCTGATTTCACCCCAAAATCGGTCCAGGAAAATGTAAAGCACGGATAGAAATCCGCCTACTGTCAGTTAGCCCCACTTTCACGACAATCGGCTTGCTCGACAATTTTTTATAAAGAACTCCAATACAAAATTTCATAAAAATTCTACAAAACAGCTTAGTCGCTGGTACTAAGTGAAGGACGAACGCATGTGACCCACACATATCACGTTCTTTATTTCGTTCTTCCAAAAATAACCACTGTCGTGACCTACGATCGAACCCGGAACCTGCCGAATACAAAAGCAAAGATCATTCAACTCCCGGACACATGTGCCATCTATACCGTTTCAGATATGAAGGTTCCACAGGGTGACTATGAACACTAGTGCCGTGCCTTCTGGAATATGACGCCCTCGTGTGTGGCAGAACTGTATCTTCAGGCCGAAACAGACTTCTAAGCTGAAACTGAAGACGACAGGTTCTTCCGAAACCACGATACCGATCTGTCAGATTAGAGGGTGTGCCATGCCACAAGACAATATTTTCTTCTTGGACTTCTTGACCCTTGAAGATAGGACCGAAAGGTTGTCCCGAAACGTCGGTAAAGGATTAGGATTAGCAGTCGACGCTGCGTAATATCCCAGAAAAGTGCAGATCTCATGACAATATTTATTCTATTGTTCATTACATTTACAACATCACATTCAGGCTACATGCAGTAGAGTAAAGGAAACAGTATTGCGAACGAGCATGGGGAACTGACAGACGCACCAGAACTCGCACAAGGCTACATACGTGCAACTTAACACGGAAACAACATGGAATCGCAACTTAACACGGAAACAACATGGAATCGTATCGTGGTATACCGTGTTATTACACCGTGTAGCCTGGTGCATGGGACCCAAATATTCAGGTGGAAAAATGCTGTCTGTATGTAACCTGAAGAAGGAAGCAAAACATCGCTCCGAAAGCTTGGCGCCCGCCTACTACACCGTTCCATAACCCACAAGACAACAGAAAGGGAATTAGATTGATCGACCGTTACATGGATTTAAGAAAATGAGAAAGCGCCTCCCTCCATCCCCCCCCCCCCCCCCCCACCGCGCCGAAGAAAAGGATGCATGCGCTGCAGTAGAATTGGCAAGGCGACAGACACACGCCGCATCTCGCAGCCTTGACCCTGACATTACACAGAGTGCAACGAACCATGCTGCAGTTGCATGTATTATACACACAGAGGCTTCGTGGGGCAGACCGGCTGGTCTTCCCATAATCGTACACAAGACACGCATTTCGCTATAAACCTAACAAAGTCAACTCGCATCGGGTGCGGAAACACATTTGCCTCCCCCCCCCCCCTGCAAAACAAGGAGAAGTGCGAAGATTTGCAAAATTGGGAACTTTTAAACAACCAATGCAAGGCAACATTTAGAAAGAAACCGTACGTATACTTTATGCTGTTTCTCTCAGAACCCAACTTTACTTGTTTAACGACGCTGTCTGTCAGTCACGCGGGTTACGTAACGTCGAACGAAGATGCTGAACGAAATGATAACGGCCAGTCTTAGGGTACCAGCAGGACATCTGCCAGTAGGTACTACAAAGTACAGCCACGGAAGCTGCCAGGACAGTTGGTGTCCCGGTCGAGAGTCGAACCGTAGACATCACAAACCCAAGTCCGATCGTTACTGCCTAAGCCAACTCACTGCCTCCAGAACTCCACAGCTCATTTTTTTAATTAAATCTGATACACTCCACAGTCCATTTTTGACTAAATCGGGCATATTTCACGGTAAATTTTTTTATTAAATCTAACAGACATTCAACTATTTTAAACAGTGTCACCCCGCTGTGTTGTTTATAGCAGAAATCGTGTCGAAATCCGTCCAAACACAACCAAATTCTATTTATTACACAAAATTACATGTTTCGACCTATCTCAAGAATACAGTCCTACCGCGACATGTTTAAAACACAAACTGTGAACCTCAGGATGACTTGAGAGAGGTCCAAACATGTCGTTCTTTATGGTAAATAGAATTTGGTTGTGTTTGGACGGATTTCGACTCGATTTCAGATATTCCACAGTTTACTTCTGACCACACCTAATCAGATATTCCAACAATCTTCCACCGTCCTAATTCCACCTTTTTCTAATCACACAAACTATGACTTTTCATCACGTATTCTTCTTCCGCTTCTCCAATTCTCCAACTTCAAGTCGCCCACCTCCTATTTAACGTTTTCGTCTTCCTCTCCAATTCTTCATACTCCACCAACTCCACTTCTTCCCCCCTCCCCGCCCCCGTCTACCACTCCTCTTTTCTCCACGTCATCCCAATTCGAGCAATGGCCTCATCTAGCTGAGATGTCCTTGCTCAGTTCGGCGGAAGCATTTCGCTCGCTGGGGTCTCGGCCTACCACACAGTGAACAAACACTGACCGTTCTTGGGAGTCTCCAAGTCTGAGAGTCACCTGCACGCACGACTTACCTTGTGATGATGTCATGTGGTTTCACTAGCGCGTACATTACACTAAGCTTTGTATCAATCGCAGAAGGTCGACAGCGTCCTGACCTCAGTCGGTTGTTCGTCGGCTTCCATCCACAGAGGACTTAAGTTCGCTCTCTGGGCAGCTCATGTGGGATTTATGGTGAGCAAAGTATCACAGGGACCTGTATTTCTTCCTTCAAGAGTTTCGATCTTTCCTATAAATTATCGAAATTCGGAACAGTGAGACGGTAAAGTGACTAGGCTACTGGCACGAAAACACGCGCACTTTGGTTCCATTACCGGCAGATGCAACCGTTAACGTTTTCTCCAAAATGCCACGGGTTATGTTTTCTCCAAAACGTCTAAAGCGACAGTCGATGGGTGTTGGGGGTTCTTTACCCGAGGTACACCGGCCGCTGTGTAAAGGTGACCCACTCTCCTCCATCTAATGCCGGAGTTAAGAATGCGCGGGGCCATACTCCACTCCCCCACACGCCCTCTTGGCGTACACAGGCATCATTTTACGGATAACTTTACCTTTACCTGGCAAGTATCCTTCCGCCCCTGCTCCATATTTAGGGAATATCTGAGTCCCGTTACACGTCATAAGTCTAACCAGTGGCGTAGCTACGTTTTGGGGGCCCGGACCGAGCAAACACATTGACCGCCCCTACCAGAAATCATGAACTGAAAATATGACAATTATTTACTGAATTTCCTTTTATTTGTCTCCAATAATTTAACATTTATTAAGCGCCAAAAATAATTTTTACTTCAAATACTAATTTTGCCGTCCCCTGCATTCTACCGCCCGGGGCAGTCGCACCACTGCACCCCCCCCCCACGCCACGCCACTGGTCTCAAACAGTCTCACCCTACCAACTACAAAAATTCCAAACGCTTAGGCTAGTGTGGATGTGGTCGTGGCCAGCCACAGGACATTGTCATCGTACCTGCACAAAATTAACGGAAGAAAGCCTTTAATAATGACTTGGCCAAGATTCGAACCGCCGTTATTCTGGAATACAGTCAGCCGCGACAGCACACATGCAAAGTTTAAAGAACTTGCCGCGATTCGCCCATCGGTGTTCCGTACTTTAGTGTACAGCACCCCGGCCGGCTTTCCTATGGTACCCACCCTCACAGACCGACCGATTTTCCAGCGACGCAGACAAGTGGCCGGAACGGGGGGTCGCCTTTCCACGAGTCTCGACCACTTTAAGAGCATTCGTAAGATTCATACGCTGCTCATCGGCTTAATACAGCATCGCAAAATGCCAATTTTAATAACTACAAGTCTCCTTCGCAGTTCTCTAACGAAATTTCACACAATCGCGCTGCTCCATTACCTTAAAAATTACTGACGTACACTTTAACGTTTTAAAACCTAGCGGTAATTTTACGTACTACCCGGTTTAACATTCAAAAATTCTACATGGTGCCCACATTGCGCGTTTATGTGTTTTGTGTGGGTCTCAAAACAAACAGCAACTTTTACCTTACACAGCATTAACCGATTGGTTTTTATAACCGAAGTGGACAGTGTTTACAGCGCGGTACGCACTGAGTCCTTAAATAAAACAGATACGTTCCGTCCACACGACAATAAGTCCGGGCTGAAAACAGCAACAAGGTAGTCTACTTAACCACGCCCATCAGCATGCGGCCGTCGGGAGTTCAAAGGAAGGCCACGCGTGCAAGACGGGAACTTTTTGGACAGACACAGTACTACGTTAAGCAGTTCTGCGCATTCATCATGCCCCCCCTTACACGTACTTCGTGTAGAGAAGGCAGTAAAGTGAAGCTACATCCTTTTTGCGTCAACTTTACACCCTGTCTGAGGCACAGATGGCATTCAGTCACTGCCTGTTTCCCATATGAACATCCTGAGGATACAACACCCATCACATCGCCTGGCCAACTGCTGATTGCGCTCAGATGTCGCTTGAACTACTGACCCGAGATAGGACAAAATTCAGGACGTTAGCAAAACGTAAAGACAAGCTCCACGTGCAATTTAACTAAAAGTGGAATGGAAATTAAATGTGCCAAGTAATATTTATATTGACTTTGGCAGATGCGATAAGAAATGTTCACGAAACTGCTTACTTTATAAATGTATGTAATCAACGCAATTACATAAAGCTGTACTCCAATTCTGCAGTACGTATACCTTCCCAATAGATTAGTCTTGCTGTCATGTACAATAGATACACAATCACGCTACCCAGTTTTTTGACACACCTTACTTCACTAACGAAAAACTGTACAGCGAAACTCTTAAAAATAAATGTGGAATGTGATTTCTCTGCGAATTCATAGCATCGTGCGACACAAAAAAGTATACACGGTAAACAGCTGCCACTAAGCCGATCCCAGTGGCCGCGCGGTCTAAGACGTCGGTCTGCGGCCGAGAGCTTGCTGGGATCGTGGGTTCGAATCCCACTCGGGGCGTGGATTTTTTCGTCTCTTGTGTTTGTGTTGTCAGGTAGAGGTCTCTGCAACGGGCTGATCCCTCGTCCAGAGGAGTCCTACCGACTGTGGTGTGTGTCTGAGTGTGGTCAAGAGAAATAAAAAGCAACCTCGACACCTGCTGTGAACAGGTAGGCAGAAGAGGTAAGGACTACGGAACTAAACTGTCCCTAAATCAGCTATGTTTGCCCTATATAACTATACGTATTACAGACAGATTAACAACTCTACACACATCACACCTGACAGAGCCCAAAATTATTCTTCCTCCATGCACACCTCACTGAATGTGTTAAAGTCACCCGACGTATTAGTTTCATAACAACAAACACTATTTCTGTCACATTTCTCTAGCCCTCCCGTGCTGCATGCATTCTCCTCGTCCTTCACATATCAGAATACAGAATCCCAATATGTCACCACTGAATCCTTCCCACACCATACCAACTGAATCCTAGAGATATATCAGCTGAATTATACAACGTGCCAGTTGATTCATAACCAGGGCTGTGGAGTCGGTACACAAAAGCTCCGACTCCGACTCTTCGATTTTAAGACTCCAACTTCGACTCCGACTCCTTCATAAAAGCTCAATATGTATTAATAACGGTAAACCTATAAGACATTTCATCACCACCACGTGAATCATCAGGCTACTGTTTAGACTTATAACCTATATTTAAGTATAAGTCTAATGGTTACTGTAGCTATCGGGGCTCTGGAGTTGGAGTATCTAGTTAAGATTTTAGACTGAGGTCGGAGTCGGAGTCGGTACGTTTTTACCGACTCCGACTCGACTCCACAGCCCTGTTCATTAACACTGTAACAGAATTCTGCACTGCACCAGATGAATACTCTGGCGTACCAACTGAATCACACAATATGCCAGCTGAATCCTACGGTGTGCCAGTTGAATCCCAATCTCACCCAGTCCATATTTAAACAACTATTTTCCTAATCCAACCCCTTGTGCCAGTATCCCAGAGAAACTAACAGTAGGTTAACAAATTCCCATCACTTTATGGTTCATTACCGTGTACGCAAAATCCAGCCATGGCTCCTATCCCCAGCCAGATGAATCCAGTTCAAGACCTCCCATCCCGTTTTATATTATCCTCCCATCTACGTCCAAGTAATGGCATCCTATCATTTCACCATATCCAGTTTAATAAAATAATCATTTCTACGCTTGGTCATTTGAAGGAGTCTTTTATTACGTTTCCCACCCTACATTTTGTTACACTTTGTGTTTCACATACGCCCAACGTGCCCTGTCTACAGACTGGTTTCAATATCGTAACTGTAACTTCGCAACTCACCACACGACAGCCACGTCCAGCGGCAATACTGACTTACCTGGAAAAAAGAAAAGACAGTGCATCAGTACTTGAAACAAAACATCAGATTAGTATCATATCAGTGCATTGGTGATAAACATCATTACAAACAACAAAAATAAAACACAAGAGATTAAATGATTTTTTTGGAAAAACAAATACGGTTCATCAAACATCATATTTATTATTAGATCAAAATTCTTTCTGTTCATAATCCAACATCACGGCACCAAACACTAGCCTCGTTAATAACACAGGGTGTTTCTTCAAAGGCAGAATTGACTGCGGCACAGCGGACACAGCTGCTGCAGAGCGTCTGATACCGCCGCCTGTAATGGTCAGTACCATGTTAAAATCTGTACACTTGCATCTACAGTGAATGAAAATTTATGTAGTTCTATTTATTTATTTATTTATTTATTTATTTATTTATTTGCCTATCTCAGGCTATATTTTGCGGGACCGAAATTTAGGCTACGAAATCCCGACATTTTTCGCGGTTTCCTTCAGCCCCTCCACGTAAATACTGAACTATGCAGCATTTCAAATTATGCCAGACGTTACTGTACATCCTTTCAAACCTTTCCAATTCACGTGCTGACAGCCGGAATATCCCACGCTAGGCGATTTCGGCTAATGAAACACACACATAAACCGTAAAGAAACAAAAACAGCCCGTACCATAACTCCGCGACCAAAATCATAATTCTCACAACCATGACATCTTCGTATCTCATATAGCCTAGCCAGTCTGGTGACTAACATGAAGCCGTCAGCTAGCAAGCAAGCAACAGCTTCTCACAGGAAACTGGCACCCCTGTGGCAGACCGCTGACTCCAAGGCGATGTTTTTGTGCGTTTTTGTGACCATGCGATATCATATTCACTGACGTCACAGTTTTCGGTCTACCCCTTGTCTATTCGACAAATGTAAGAAATGCAGTTGCAGCGCTACTAGTCCTGGGATATGATTCTGGTCAGCCTCCCTGTTTAAGGGATGTGGGAACGTCTTGTCGTATGTAACAGAGGATTTGTGTACAAATACTTTACAGACGGAAAAAGGGAAGACCTATTTTCTACCCACTACTCCCGAATTCAGAACCAGCGCTGCTTTTTGGATCCCCCCCCCCCCCCCGGGGTTCACCCGTTTGTCGTTCTGGTAAGAGCAGCATGTAGACGAAGATGAGTATGGAGTATTGGTGGAATGATACTGACAAGGGAAACTGAAGTACTGGGAGAGAAACATTATACAGCGTCGGTGGTAGATAAATGGATGAGTATGGAGCATTGGTGGAATGAAACTGACAGGGGAAACTGAAGTACTGGGAGAGAAACATTATACAGCGTCGGTGGTAGATGAATGAATGAGTATGGAGCATTGGTGGAATGATACTGACAGGGGAAACTGAAGCACTGCGAGAAAAACATGTCCCAGTGCTACTTTTTACGTCACAACTCTCACACGGACTGAACCGGGATCAAACCCGGACCTCCGCGTACTGATTTCTTCATAAATTATATCTGAAGATTCAGTCCGCAAAAGACAGTAACACAATTCCTGAACATGCCCTGAGGGTTCCAGAAGGTCGAGGCTCACAGAATTTCTAGACAGTCGGTACATGAAGGTGGTAAGGTTGTCAGCCTTACGCACCGGCAGCCTTTACCCCCAGGAAATATTCTTGGTACTTATGTCTGTTAGAGGTTGAAACGACCCCAGGGCCATAGTGCGACCGCAAGGATTATGTCAATGAAAAAGTCCACTGACACCATCGGGAATCGAACCCGCAACCTTCCGGCCTGTAGCTTGCAGACCCTTTCCACTTCATCACCTTCAACGTGCTTCTATTCACAGCCTTATAAGTTACAAGGATTTTATAAAGCAATGTTCAGAAATACCGACTAACTCTTGCACAATTCATCAGACTTCCGAACGCGTTCACATCAAATGAACACGCAATAACGCCAACATAAAGATCTGAACCCGCTATACCCTCACGAAAAGACGGCTTCTTAACCCCTTGGACCGGTAATTACATCCAGCATCCTATTAACGTAGTTGTCTTTACTACCTCAAGTGATGACCTGCCATGACCCCGTCTTGCTACTTGTCCCGGGTGACGTCACCACACATCGATCCCAGACTGCATTTCAGATTCATATTCGTTGCCAGTCAGTCGCTTTAACGCGTGACAGTGCTGCTCTCTGGCGGGCACACCTCTGTGTTAAGATGTGGGATACACATTTGAGGATAGCGTACTTCGAAACGCCTTGCGCCTACCACGTATATCGTCTTCCTGCTATGGTGTCCACGGATTTAAGTGTCTTAACCCGTACCAGCTCACTGTCCAGCTCAAATCGACACTTTTTGCAGTGTTTTATGTTGGTTTTGCGTGAGGTCCTGTTATCTAATGGCTGATTGTGAAACTTCATAATTCTGAGATATCCTGGAAAATTAATTTGGACCAGACGGTTGGAATTCATAATAATTTGGACCGCAAAGGGTTTACAGGTGTATGCCACAAACCATTCCCCTAGAACCCCCCTCCGACATCCTCTTCATCCACCCACGAGGGTGTTACAAAAATTTCCGGAGTGAGTCGATACTGAAATATATGCCTGATATACGGCACTGCTGCCCCCTCGAAAAGTAGTTCGATTCCACGTTTATGCAACGGGTCCAGCGCTTCTGCCCCTGCTGGAAGCACCATGGAACTTACTTTTCGTAATCGCGTGTAGGACAGTCAGCGATTGTTCCAGAATTTGAGGGATATCCTAGAAACGACATTCTCGCGGCTGCAGTTTCATTCTCGGAAATATGAAAAGAAAATCCCGGGCAGCCAAATTAGCCATGTAACGAGAGTGAGGATAGAACCTGCGACAAATTTTGGCCGGTGAGCAACCGAGGCAAAAAATTTCGTGGAGACCCTGCAGCCATGTTAAAGACTCTCCCTTTCAATTTGCTGAGATGTCCCCCAACAGCAGTCCAACCCGACCACAGCTCCCCAAAATCGTACTTCGTCGGTCTTCGTTGACGATTCTGTGAGCTTCCTCGACGTTTTCATTTGTGCCACATGCGACGGACGACCTGAATACCCGCCATCTTCAACCAAAGTTTCCGCATGTCTGAACTGAGAAAACCACCCAAACAAGGCAACAGCCTGTCTCCTCCCCCACGACAGTCACCCGTAGTAGTTTCGAGCATTTGACGCATTACGGACACAGTTTTCTCGAGTCTGCGGTAGAACGCAAATGACTTGATTACAAAACCCCCACTTAACACACACTACCAAAAACAGCCGCTGAGATCCAACACACAGGGTTATGGTTGCTAATCTGACCTGAACAACTCGTTTCCCGTTTAACCAATACTTTACACAGCTAAGCGCCCAGCTATCACAACATTCACGGGCAATTCCAAAGACTCTATCATCGGACTTTCCTTATTCATAAAACCACGCGTTCATTTCACCTACTGCGGTGCTGCCACACTGTTGCACTACGTGTACAGAATGCCTAACTACATGAGAACCCTGTGTATGGAATTTACAAAACTGCCCACAGCTGCCTTGCTGTGTAGCAGACGACGACGACAGCGCCCAATCTGCGATGATGAATTCGATGTACAAAACTGTTACATGCTGACCTTGTCCTCACACAGAACACACACTTCCTGTTGTATTGTACGCTTCATGCACAACTACTTCTTCGGCCTCGGCACATACGCACAAGGGTGTATGGACGGCCCTTAATTTATCTGACCTATATTGGTCACTCCCTGTCGGCTCACTTAACGCATAAACTGCAACCGACAGATACATGCGTTGGACAGTAACACGAGTAAGATAAATTAATGACCCTATATAACGTACATTTTAGATGTCATCCAGTGTGTCTACCAGCAGACTGGGTTACCCTCATGTCAGAACTTTATTCTGTCTGTACGTCTACACTTCCCACACGCCTTCGCTGGTTATCGCCACACCTCTTTCATCCACTGCCTCATATTCCAACCCTTTCTTGCCACATGGTCAATTTTCTTTTATTTAGCAGGTTATCCCTCAACCATTTCGCCCATTTTCCTCGCCTTTTTGACCTGTATGTCCACGCTGTTTCTGCCATGCGCAGTAGTGTAGCTTCTCATACAATGTAAGGTAAAGGAGCCCCGTATGAATGAAGGCTTCAGGCACGCAAGGCATACGGCGCAGTAACCCCGCGCTCGCCTGTAAGGTCGATAAGAACGTCCAAAGTTCAGATGTCTGAGACGTAACGGGAGTCATTATGCTCCATAACGTCGCTGAGATACGCAGTATCCGAACTGGTCTACACTAGAAACGAATTTAATTCCGTGCTCACGTGGTGTGCAGGTACTGGATTGGGACAGCATTCGGGCGGTGTTCTTGTGCTTGTGATTCAAACCTCAGCCACACAGCCCACTACTAGGAATCACAAATCACTTTTTATTTCCAACTCAAAATAAAAAAAAAGGGTTCAAACAAAACCTGTATATTTTATTTCTCTATCCTTCTTTGTTTCATCCACTCTTTCTTACAACTCATTTCCTCCTCTCTTTCTTAACCTTTCTTTGTTCTTTCTTTACTTGCCTTTCCTGTTCTCTCTACACTTCGTTTCTGTTTCTGCAACAATCCTCGTTTCTTCGTGCCTACTTCCTTTCCAATTCTGCCCTTCTTTCATCCTCCGTCTATTCCTCCTTCACTGCTTAATCAATAACTTCTTGCGCTCTTCCATTTTGTTTCCTTTCACTTCTTACCTCATTTACATTGTCACCTTCCTTGCCATCTGTTCATTATCGCCTTGTCTGCTTTATCTGATAATACTGCAATGCACAAACACAGTCGAACTCGGTTATAACGTCACGAAAGGGACTGAATATTTTGTGTCGTTATAAACGAGTGTTGTCAAACCGAGGAGTATAATGTTACGGTTAACAGTGAGGAATTAATTGGTACCACAGAATGTATGACGTTACAGACGAGGTGTCACACAAACCGATGTCGTTATAACCGGGTTCAACTATGCACCCTCATGTATTTCATACACGAAGTGTCACAATGGAAAATGCGACGAAGACACCATCTTGAAAACGACCGCTCTTGTCACTGTTTCCATGCCGCAGATTAAATTACGTTATGTAAATTATATATGTCACGTTACGCTGTACAACAGATATCGTTACAAAGAATTCTCAGCACTGTTCTGGTGGTCCCAGGTTCAATTCTCGGTTTGGACACGGCCATCTTGATAGCCCACAGTTATATAAAAGGCTAGCCTTACTACCAGTACACGCCATGAAGGCATATGGGGGGGGGCCAAGAGGAATGGCTCCACCCATTCTTAACCTCCAGGCTATAGAGTAAGTGGTAAACTTCACGCCCCGGCACGTGAAAGAACCCCCCCCCCCCCCCCGTAGTCACTGAAGAAGCAGTTGGTTGGATTCCAGAGGCGGTCTGGACGTTCGGGAGAGATGTGTCTGCACCAACGTTCGAACCCCAGACCGCCCAGCACAACGGCTCACCCCACAGCGATACACGTCACTCAATCGTCGTTAAATGCATCACGCAGGGGGGGAAAAAACAACGGCCCGACCAAATACCTTACTTGCCTTGTGAAATTCCATACTTCTGTGTAACACGAAGGTTCATTGCATTGTAAAGAAAGCTGGCCAATCAGGCCCTACCCTGCGCCATTATATCCAGTACGGACCAGCAGTTCTACAAGCCCCGTTTTAATATTATCCCCAATGTACGTTTTCTCATTTAGTGCTCCCTACCAAAATACTGTGCACGTCTCATAAGAATAAGAAAGTGTGGAGGTCTCCGCTACAAGCACGTGTTCGAATATCAGAACCAATCACGCACCCAGCTCTCTGCAGGAATCGGGAAGTCATCTCTCATCTCCCCCCACCCACCCCCCAATCACTTTCGTAACTAGAATTCAATTTAGGATGTAGGGGTGGGGGTGGGGGTGGGGGTGGGATGGGAGTGGAGTGGAAAAGAGAACTATGTGAATGTGACGTCAGCAACGGAACGAATCCTCGCTCCGCACTTAGTCCAACGCCCCCCCCCCCCCCCCCCCAGCTACTGCAATGCGGTGCTATGGTTGAATAATTCGTACTGCCTGCTGCACAGTTGTTGGGGATCGGGGCAACGCGGCAAAATGCGAGTTTCGTCTCCAGAGCCACTTGGCAGTTTCGCTAGCCCTCCACAGACTGACATTAGCCCAATTCTACTTAAAAGACCCAGTCCGTACCGCGCAGTAAACACGCTCCGTCTCGGTTATAAAAACCAGTCAGTTAATGCTGTATAGGGAAATAATCGCTGTTTGTTCTGAGATCCACACAAAACACATAAATACACTGTGTGGGCGGAACGTAGAATTTGTGAATGTTAAACCTGGCGGTACATATAGTAACCACTGGGCTTTAAAGAAGACCCAGTCCGTACCGCGCAGTAAACACACTCCGTCTCGGTTATAAAAACCAGTCAGTTAATGCTGTATAGGGAAATAATCGCTGTTTGTTCTGAGATCCACACAAAACATATAAACACACTGTGTGGGCAGAACGTAGAATTTGTGAATGTTAAACCTGGCGGTACATATAGTAACCACTGGGCTTTAAAGAAGACCCAGTCCGTACCGCGCAGTAAACACACTCCGTCTCGGTTATAAAAACCAGTCAGTTAATGCTGTATAGGGAAATAATCGCTGTTTGTTCTGAGATCCACACAAAGCACATAAATACACTGTGTGGGCAGAACGTAGAATTTGTGAATGTTAAACCGGGTGGTACATATAGTAACCACTGGGCTTTAAAGGGGTTAATGATATAAAGGGCGAAAGAATTTAATTTTTCTGAGCTGGAAAGCGAAGAACGCAGACTGCGGGGGATGAAGATTACGGTTTTCTAGCGATATGACACAGTGCACTTTGGTAGAAGTGTTGCGACGTTTCGGGAGGAGCCGCTGCCAAAATGTATGGGCACACAGAGACGGCAGTTACAACACCGTGATGCGTACCTACAAAACCACACGGCGTCAGAGACCACATTTTAATAGGCCGAACTCCGCTGTGTGCTGGTAAGCTAAACTACAAAATTACCGCCTGACACAACCTTCATTTCTATATAACCTACAAAATACATATCAGACTACACGTTTCGGCCCGTTCACAGAACCACGTTCCGATCTGTTACAGGAATACTCCACATTTCATGCTTTCACGTGGCCTGATAGAGCCCTCGGTCCCATGGCCATGTGCGGTACACAAATGTACAGCTATGCAGCAGCCATCCCAGCATTGTAGGCGCCTGACAATTTACGTGAGGCAAGTTCAATACCAACGACCCACACATAATACGCGCCACGTGGCGCAGTTGGTTAAGGCACTGCGCTACAAACCGGAAGGTCGCGGGTTCGATTCCCGATGGTGTCATTTGAATTCTTCATTGACATAATCCCTCCGGCCGCACTAAGGCCCTGAGGTCGACTCAGCCTCTAACATAAATGAGTACCAGGAATGTTTCATGGGGGTAAAGGCTGCCGGTGCGTTGGGCTGACCTTACCATGTGTCAGTTGTCCAAAAATTCTGGACGCCTCAACCTCCTGGAACCCTAAGGGCCTGTCCAGACTTGTATAGGGGCAGCTTCACCTGGCGACCGGGCCTTGCGTACCTCTCACATACACTACTGTACCGTGGAAGTGTGACGACACGTCACAGATGTCAGATTTGTGTCAAGTAACAAACAAATAAATAAAATTCTCTGGACACATATTCAAATCTTCACGGTGGTCAAGCTGATGACAGAACGGCCACGCCGACTGCTTGGAAGATCCCGTCTGTTTTCCACCCACGGATCCCGTCTATTTGTCCCCAGTACTGCATGAATGCACAACTATATTCCGGTTGTTTTCAACTCGTGCGCGTTGTCACAGTTGTCTACAAGTTGTACGGCTGCTGCTGACATTGTCTTAGATGTGCAAATGATGCGAGCTTCCAGCCGGCTGATGCAAGGAAGCACATTTGGACGGTGGACTCCATGGAATTCTACGTTCTGCCCACACAGTGTATTTATGTGTTTTGTGTGGATCTCAGAACAAACAGCGATTATTTCCCTATACAGCATTAACTGACTGGTTTTTATAACCGAGACGGTGTGTTTACTGCGCGGTACGAGAATACTTATCTTCAATTCCCATCAAATCCAGGCCTCCATACTAGACCTCATCTACATGTTGCTCTTACCAGAAGGACACACGGTCGACGCCCGGGGACCTTCCGAACAGCAAGCAGCACGTAATAAGCTCGATGCTGTATTGAAACAAATGGATGTTCATTTACTGGTGGTTTTTCTTTTTTTCAATTTTGCGAATGCGCCTGAATAAGGGCGGGCATTTTCTGAGTGCTTTTATTCCTATTCCCACTTTTCTTCTGTGTTTGTCTCCTCCCCTTGATTTACGCAGTTTATTTCCTTTCTCTTCTGTCTCCACCATCGGTACTACACGCCCATCCATTCAACCATCCAATCAATCAGTTAAACATTCTCCTTTATTTTTATTTATTTATTTATTCATTCATTCATTCATTCAGTTTACATAACGACAATTTAAATAACTGCCAATATATAGCAGGGGTGCACAAATCTCGGGTGTCTACTACTCGCAAGGGTTACTAAATTTTTTACAGTGGTGCCTAACGTTTGTGGGTCCCCAGTGCGGAATCACGTCACCCTTCTGGGGCCTAATATTTTGAAGCGGCGTCTAGATTTTTGGAAAACCTATATCCCCTCCACAGATCACCCACTGGCTGGATAATACACAATAATGAAACACACAGGATGTCGAAGGGAACGGCCGTGACGTCATGTACGGTGCTTCCTCGACGTTGAAAAAAGACGCAAAAAGTCGTACGAGATCAGCAGGGTCCCCGCCGATATTCGAAGCGTAGACCCTCCGAATTCAACTCACAAGCGCTGGGAGGTGTAAAGGTAAAGATGTGTCTGCGCAGAACATGAGGGCAAAAGAGGAGCGAAGGCACAGCTCCACTCATTCTTAACCTCGGTTTGAGATGGAGATGAGTTGTCAGCTTCACGCCCCAAGACCCTATGCCCCTCGAAAACAGCCGCCGGTACCAACTGTAGGGACGCTAAGTGGGCCCCAGAACCGGTCTGACGTTTTGTGAAACAGAAATATCCTCTGCTGCTGCCGGTAACCGAACCACAATCCCTCGGTCGCCCAGCCCCTAGTCTTGTCCCAGTCAAGTTCTTTCTTAAGTAGAGGGGGAAAAAAACTCGTGCAAGAAAGACGGGAAGAAAGAGTTAGAAGCAGCATAAAGCCTGTGTTTGTCTGTCGCTGAATGCGGCTGCCAGTCCAACATCAAAAAACCTGTCGTGCATAAAACGGTACCGGGGGAGGGGGGCACATTACAAGACAGCCTGGAGCAAAAGCACGAATCGTTCACTGTAAAGCCTGGCACACACACAAAAAGATGCGTAAGTGCGTGTGCTGTTCATACGGGTATTAGGAATGGGGTCGTATTATCGAGAAAGCAGTGCGGGAGGGGCAAAGGTCAACAGACATCATGTACCAGTCAAGTAGGGTGTTGACACTAGTGCCTGTTTGAACATACACACAATAATGTGTCATTTGTTGATGCAGTGTCATAAAGGGATGCAAAGAAATGATGCATGCTTTTAAAGGGTTTTGTGTACCTCCCCTTTGCACCTCTTCTCACTTCTAATACACAACCTGAATTATAATAGCCGTCCGGGCAGGGGAATACAGAATGGCTAAGTATGGAACATTAAAACACTTATTTAAAGCATTCAATGATGCTTTATCGACTGCAGGCGTTTGAAGAATAGCGAGTACTCCTGATTGCACTACTGAACTGTATCTGTAAGGCCTCAAAACTCGATCCCTGCTCCTCGTTCGTTATGCCTACTACCCTACGCTACTTAGGGAATCCGGACAAATAAATGATAATATACAATGTTTGTTTGTTTGTTTGTTTGTTTGTTTGTTTGTTTGTTTGTTTGTTTGTTTGTTTGTGGCTCAACAGCCCTATTGTGCGTTAGGCCTCCTCATTTTTGAGGTTCCATGATCACACTCATTTAGACACACCACAGTCGGTAGGACTCCTCTGGACGAGGGATCAGCCTGTCGCAGAGATCTCTACCTGACAAAACACAAACACTCACAAGAGACAAACATCCATGCCCCCGGTGGGATTCGAACCCACGATCCCAGCAAACGCTCGGCCGAAGACCTACGCCTTAGACCGCGCGGCCACTAGGATCGCCGATAATATACAATAAAAAATTAATACATACCTGTGCAAACACAAATTCTATTTATTATATAGAACTACATGTTTCGACCTATTTCAGGTCATCCTCAGGTTCACAATTTGTCTTTAAAACATACCTAACAAGCACACATTATCCACAAATACAATTAAAATAAATAAAATTATCAACTGTTGTAGTAATAAACAGGACGAGTATGTGGTGACACAAGTTCTACCACCACTGTCACAAATACTGCTTACAGACTTCACTTCCTTTGTTGTGCCAAAGTTGTCACGGCGCCATCTGCAGTCTCAGTGTATCGATATGGATTCACTTCAGATTTATTTATACGTACGTACGTGGGCCTCCGTATTTCCTACCCCACAGCTCCGACAGGGAGTTACTGTGTAACAAGTTTACAGGTGCACACAATTTTGTCGCGTGCTTAGTACTGTATTTGTCTCAGACGAGTCTACATGCTGCGTAGTTTGTCCTTCGATTCGTTATTTCAAACAGGTGTGGCAGAACCTCTATCCACACATACCGTTCCTGTTTGTGACAACAACAATTTTAATAATATTAATTTATTTTACGGACTTAATATATATTTGTTCCTCAATATGTCTTAAAGACCAACTGTAAACCTGAGCATGACCTGTGATAGGTCGAAACATGTAGTTCTGTGTTATAAATAGAATTTAGTTGTATTTTGACAGATATTAATTTTTGTACTACTAACAACACAACGGGATGACTTTCGTTAAAAACATAATATACAACCTCAACACCGTCTTTTTTTGCTACATCTTAGCCACACCCATTTGACACCACGTGATCTGTGTAACTTCATGTGTCTGTAAATAACACACGCCATTTAACTGCGTATGTTACACAATGCATAAATAACTGGAAAGAATTAGGAAGGAAGTGTTTGTGGACCATTTATGGGTCCAGCCCGAACGTTTCCCGCAACAACCCCCTCTGAACGTCAATATACAGATGCTTCTGTTACCGTGTGCGTGAGGTGGCATGGGGCGTCCCCAGTGGAAGGAGGCTTATCATGACATAATCACATACTGCGTTCTAGTCTGACTGCTAGCCACAGAACTCAGAATGCATAACGGCTGGATGATTCACGTTTAGGGCTTTCGTCTAGCGTCCAGTGTTTAAAGTAAAAATTAAAACACTACCTGTGCCCGTGGGAGAGAAGTTCCATAGGAACATCCTGTAGCAGAACACCCTGTATTACAACACTAAATCTAATGGCGATTCGCGATGAAGACCTTTCGTAACGAATTCATCGAACACCGGAAATTACAACTGTAGCAGAACACCCTGTATTATAACACTAAATCTAATGGCGATTCGCGATGAAGACCTTTCGTAACGAATTCATCGAACACCGGAAATTACAACTCGCCGATTCTCCGCCGTGGAAATTTGCAATATACCAGTACGTTAAATGTGGGGTAACAGGATGCTCCTGGGAAGACGGAGATGCGAAACAAGCTGACAGACAGCGGAAGCTTTTGAACAGATAAACTAGCAACCGCTCAGCAGGACAGCTACGACTGGATACTGGCCGGGGTTAAACCCAGGCAGTAGCAGGGAATTTCCGGCACTGCCTGAATGGTTCGGGGGCCGCGCGGCCCCCCCGGGGGCCGGGGGGCATGTCAAATGTCTCGGGATACCCTGGACTCACGTTCCCAGACATAAAACTGTCGCAGCATTACTCCGACCACCAACCAGCTCGGAATAAAGAAAAATCATAACAGAATGCATGCTTTGTTAAACCAATTTTTCGAAGGTTCTGAGTTAATAAAGCTAGCTGATAACACGATAATATAAATTCATACACAAAGACGTTTGAAAACGTCTGCTGCAGAGTCGCCAGTGTGAACAGAAGCATTGTCTATAGATCACGAGATTGCTTTTGGGTCTGACAGCTTCCGACGGTTTCTGACAGTATCCGAAACGTTCTGTTAATTTCCGGAACTCTAAATTTGGTATAAAATGCAGGAAAGGGGTGCTTCTGAGTCCTTCTGTTTGTCATCTACTTTGTCGATGACGGCAAGACGTTCCTCTGAAACGTCGATACACATCTACCAGACCACACGGCATCACATCTTCCATGGGCCGTGCCATGGATCAGGCGGTTAGTCGACGGTCTCCCACTGCAGAGGCCCGGGTTCGATCCCAGGTCCATGTGGGATTTGTGGTGAACAAACTGGCACTAGGGCCCACCCCATCTACCATCGACATTACGCAAATTAGCAAATGTGAGCGTCGTTAAAAAACACGTCTCTCTCTTCTATCTCGCCTCTTTTTCCTCCTTTGTCACTAAAATTCCAGTCACGTTACGCACACAGCTACTAGCAGCGTTGTGTGTCAAGGTAACAACAGCTCTCAGGTGTTGCTGGCCGCATGGTGATACAACCGAAGGTCGTTTTCCCATTATGGAAAGCGAATTATGGTTTGTGTAGGTATGTGGCTGGTTTACCGCAGACATGGCTGTTCTGGGTTACGGCGATAAGGTGATTACAAACCACAGGGAATGCTGTTTCTCTTAGGGCAGCAGAACGCGTGTCTTGTGTGCTGAGCAGACAGGCACATCGCCATGCTGGACGCGGTCAGCTTCACGCATCGGCCGCTTTACCCCTGGGGTAAAGTCCCTCATGGTATTACCCATTTAAAGGCCCATGCTTAGCACACGTACCACCCACTTCTTCCACTCACCTTAGTCCAGCGATTCAAACCTTTCGTGTGTGGGATCCTAGAGTGGTAGATGGCTTGTGACCCGGGACCCTATCATGGAAACGGCAAAACTGCGTGATATTTACTGTAAATAAACTAATAACAACGCCCTTTGTTGAACACAGATTCAGTAAGTACATATTCGATTATTGTTTGAATTTTGACATAAATTTCGATTTTTTTCCATAATTATCGAGTTTCCCATAATACCCTCTGACGACCCTATGTCAGACCCCCGCCTCCCCCCCCCCCCCCCGGCCACCAGGGCTGTGGAGTCGGTACACAAAACTTCCGACTCCGACACCTCAGTTTTTAAAACTCAGCTCCGACTCCAACTCATTCGTAAAAGCTCACTATATTAACAACGGTGCAGCTATAAGACGTTTCATCACCACCACGTGAATCATCAGGCTACTGTTTAGACTTATAACCTATATTTAAGTATAAGTCTAATGGTTACTGTAGCTATCAGGGCTCTGGGGTTGGAGTATCTAGTTAAGATTTTAGATTGAGGTCGGAGTCGAAGTCGGTACATTTTTACCGACTCCGACTCCACAGACCTGCCCTCAACCCTGATTTGGGTCGCAACCAGCTGTTGGTAACCACCTTCGGTCTCTCACCTTTCCATTCTTCCATCTTTATTCTTCCGTTATTTCATTCTTTCTCTATCATTTTCATATTCGTTCCGTGCTTTCCTTCCTCTCCTACCTCTCTTATCATTTAATTCACACTTTTAGCCTGCTCCTGCCTACGCAAAGTCTAACTCCGACAGCAACAATACGACACTTTATCTCGCAGCGCCTCCACCGTCTCGCTGTTGACACAGAGTCACTCTACCATCATGGCCGCTCCCTCTCGATTTCTTGGAACACTTCGGTAAATCCTTCCAACACTGTGCATTGAGGAAGGTCAGGAAACCAACTTCGTTTATTTAGAAGCGGCGCTTCCCAGAATTCCAGTAATCCATACGTCTGCACAAATCACTTATTTACTCTACATTCATGTTATTTTACTACAAACGTCTGTTAAAAATTTACCATTCATATGACACAGATAAAGCACCCACCAGAAGATGGTCGATAAATTCTGCATGCCTGCATGCAAGATCTAAAACATTTAGACTATTGCATGTAATACCAGTCGTACACGTGCTAATAATTCAAAAGTAGAAACAGAATAAATATTTAATCAACAAAAATTACTGCATTTTCATCTTAGTAAACATTAAAAATTGTACTTCCTAATGCCTGGTGCTGGGTAACTGCTTTCGGAGTTCAACGCATCAAGGTAACGTGTAAATAAGAACACAAAACATTGAAATTGACAGTGCTGCCTCAAACGGAGGCCAAGGGAAATACATGAAATATGTCAGCTTCCCTTGGCCTCCGCTTGAGTAGGCATTGCCAATTATTACTGTCAGCCTTTTCATTAACCCTTTAAAGACGAAGCGTATCTGTTTTATATAAGGACTCAGTGCGTACCGCGCTGTAAACACTCTCCACTTCGGTTATAAAAACCAATCTCTTAATGTTTTATAAGGCAAAAGTTGCTGTTTGTTCTGAGATCCGTACAAAACACATAAACGCAATGTGGGCACCACGTAGAATTTTTTAATGTTAAACCTGGTGGTATGTGAAGTTACCGCTAGGCTTTAAAAGGTTAAAGAACAAGTGTTTTCGAATGAATTCATAAAAACAAAGACGACTGCCACCAATGTGAATCACAAGCCGTCTTGAAAAGATCCGTGGGGTAGTTCAGTAGATCATGATGTCACAACAGAACCCCCCCCCCCCCCGCGCCCCAACTGCGCAACAGACCCCAGTGGTTCAGGGTCTCCTCATTATCGAGGCTTTACGATCACACTCAGACACACCACACTCTGTAGAACTCCTCTGGACAAGGGATCGGCCCGTCGCAGAAACCTCTACCTGATAACACACAACACTCACAAGCGACAATCAAACCATGCCCCCTGGGGTTATTCGACCCGCAATCCCAGCAAGCGAGCGGCAGTAGACCCACGCCTTAGACCGCGCGGCCACTGGGATCGGCAACAGACCCCACCGTATTAACGTACGTGATGATGACTCCTCATTAGTGAAGACATGAACCAACCAAAACAACCTCGCTAATTACAAAGCAGCAACAATCCACAAACCTCAGTAAGGATGAGGGGGTGCAGAGAGGGACATGGAGAGGAAGCAGATGTAAAGAGGAAAGGCCTAATTATGAGAACTAAGACATGACACGAAGAAAGTCTTTTACCCTCGTTCCTTGGAATTCCCTCAATACGCATACCGCAACGCCTATTGCCTTCGCCCGATCCAGGCCATCTTAGCACAACCAATCACCATGGCGTTTCAAAAACCATTTCTCAACTGAAATTCATTTAAAAGCACATCGCTGTCGACCGGTAACCACTTCGTACTTTTGGTAATTGGGGGGGGGCGGTCCGGGTTCGATTCTCGGTTCCGTTACGCGTCATTCTGCGAGTTTCTGTACACATTTTGTAGTTCCTCCACGTAAACTTGAGAACACTAAGTCAGTATGCACATTCCATCCAAATACATCCACGCATTACTAAATCCGGAAAGGAGAGGTACATAGCGTCAGGTTCCCGTCGCTTTACAACCGAGGATAGGGTTTTGGTATGTAATGAACAGCATATCGCGCCGACAACAGAAAATTCTACTCCCTTTCCGGATATCCTAGCAGCCTTAACCTTTTAAAGCCTAGCGGTAACTTAACATACCACCAGGTTTAACATTAAAAAATTCTACGTGGTGCCCACATTGCGTTTATGTGTTTTGTACGGATCTCAGAACAAACAGCAACTTTTGCCTTATAAAACATTAAGAGACTGGTTTTTATAACCGAAGTGGAGAGTGTTTACAGCGCGGTACGCACTGAGTCCTTATATAAAACAGATACGCTTCGTCTTTAAAGGGTTAATCAGCAAACCTTATGATACTGTTTCCCTATCCTCTGAAAACTGAAGGTCATATAAATGAGCGGTAAACGAATTTTCCAAAATTCTAGCTGCCATAAGGGGGATGCGAACCAAGTTCCATACTGAGGACCCATAAATATTTGGCACCAATGTACAAAATTCAATCGCCTGGGAATGTATGCACCCCTGATTTAAAGATGTGCATATACTGACTTCCTGCATCACATTAAACAATGTGCCACCCGGAGGGTACAAAATTCCCGGAACAATCAAATTTTGTACGGTAGTGCCGAATATTTGTTTGTCCTCAGTATGTAACTTGCTTCATGTCACCCCTCCAGGCGCCTACAATTTTGAGGTGGTTCTCAGATATTTTTTGGAAACTTGGAGTACTCCAGTATGTGTCCAATGCAAATGTCAGACGGTTAAACGTATCTACAGCGAGGGCCATACACAATACATAAATACACTGAATACCAACGCAGGTTGTGCAATGAGCACTGTAATTTGCAGGTGTCAGGCTATGTAAAAAAAAAATGTTTTATACAGGAGTGCCAACCACTACACCGTCTATAGGATACGTTATCGATTTTTTGGGGACATCACGCTGCTGTCGTGTTTATCTCTTATCTGAGTTGCAGTTCGCTTCGACTGTAGCGAACGTTTTCATCACAGAACCGAATTTCAACCATTCACTTGTCGTTTGCACGCAGCCCGACTGTGACATGAAGCACAACTGTGCCACTGTGAAGAGATATTACGCAAGATAGCGAAAAAGACACCGAAGCAATTTAACATTAAATACATGTGCTACGCTGAAAACGATGGGCCGGTACAAAAACGATGAGAAATTAAAAAATTTCGTTTATAAAGTAAACCCGATACGCATGTTTTTCAGTTTAAAAAGTCTCAGCAGCTATCTGGAGAACTGCCGTTTCAGCAAAAAGGCGACAAGTTAGTCCAGAGTGCATACACACTATGCTACTTCTGATAGCAATACAGGGCACTGTGTGTGTTTTTCCATCCCTCGTTCCTCCCCCTGTCAACCGAAGAACCCCAACGGGATAATGATGGTTTAGACATCACTGCCTAACTCAGGGCTGCACAAACCACGGGCCCCACTATCGCGAAAACCTACATTATTTTGTTTTCCATATCGTGCAAAATAATTCGAGTTTTTAATATTATCCAAAAAAAATGCAATAATTGTCAAGGCTGTATAACAACCTGTGACAATTAGCGCATGTCTGATAATATTAAAAAAAACCTACACTATGTCCACGTTTCACACTGCATACAGCAAAGACGAATGTAAATGTACGGCTGTTCCTATGCACACCATGAAAGCGTATGGGGTGGTGACGACGTACAGTCACGCTTGGCACTAGATGGAGGTGAGGGGTCAGTTTCACGCCTTGGCCGATCCCCCCCCCCCCCCCCCCGTCTAAACACCTACCGGTACCCACTAAACAGGGGGCTAGGCGGGCCCCACAATATGTATTCAAAAATAAAGTTTCTGTTACTGCCGGCACGCGGTCGTCTAGCCCGCTGCCCCGTCAGTATCGACTGACCTACACCGTATAAAAAACGGATAAACGGATTACTCAGCGTTGTCAAAGCAATACATGTGTCCCGTTCTATATACACACACTATCCACTATCACCAACGACGTACCTACAAGTGGGGGTGACAAAATCGAGTGGTAGAATCCCATATTCGATATAATGCCACGCAACCACTGATCACAATTCTGAATTTACATTCAAATTAACGATCAATAAATTACTCAGAATACAGGCCTATGTGCAAGTTTCGCCAGCACTTTTACGCCTACACAATTTGTTTTGGGTCCACAGATTCTCTTGTCCGTGTTCCACTCCCACACTATTCACCAGGGCTGTGGAGTCGGAGTCGGAAAGAAATATACGTGGAGTCGGAGTCGGTAAAAATGTACCGACTCCGACCTCAGTCTAAAACCTTAACTAGATACTCCAACTCCAGAGCCCTGATAGCTACAGTAACCATTAGACTTATACTTAAGTATAGGTTATAAGTCTAAACAGTAGCCTGATGATTCACGTGGTGGCGATGAAATGTCTTGTAGGTTTACCGTTACTAATACATATTGAGCTTTTATGAAGGAGTCGGAGTCGAAGTTTTAAAGACCGAGGAGTCGGAGTCGGAGCGTTTGTGTGCCGACTGCACAGCCCTGCTACTCATACCAACCGCACCACACAAGTGTCAGACTAACTGCCCACCCCTGGCGGAAACTAGACCATCAGAGCAGACTGGTAGGGAGGGTACAGGGTAGACAGGAAAGAACGAGAAAATGCGGAGACAAGTTCTTGGAATACTCTTCCTTTTTGGGGGGGGGGGGTGTATTGAGCTCAGAGATAGCCAATTCCAAGAACCAATGCCAAAGGACGCCTTCTTTCGCCGAAGCAGTTCACTCACTTTTCGGCATCTCGGAAATAGCACAGTCATTTCCAGACCTCTGCGAACTGACAAAACGTTTCTTTGAATTTTTCTGACATTTCAAGACGTGATAGCGCAGTCAGAATAGTAACTAAACCTGAAAATATGGGGTTAGAGTCCCTAGAGGGGCGAGACATTTTTCTATTCACCACATTTCCCTTCAACTTATTTGATTTCCGAAGGTACGCGCCGGCACCACCCAAAGACAGCAAAAATGAAGCATGCTTCTTGGTGTAAGTCAATCCTTCGGTCATCCACCAGTTCAGCTAATTAACCTTTTAAAGCCTAGCGGTAACTTTACATACGACCCGGTTTAACATTAAAAAATTCTACGTGGTGCCCACATTGCGTTTATGTGTTTTGTACGGATCTCAGAACAAACAGCAACTTTTGCCTTATAAAACATTAAGAGACTGGTTTTTATAACCGAAGTGGAGAGTGTTTACTGCGCGGTACGCGCTGAATCCTTATATAAAAACGAACACAGTTCGTCTTTAAAGGGTTAAGCAATTAGTTACCAGACACAAACACACCCAGTCACCTGTTTCATCAGTGTGGCACTTACTTTGCAGCTCAGCCTCCCGAATTCATCCTTCAAACACTGAGAGTGACAGAGAGACACAAGACATGGCGCAACGGCCGTGCCACGGCTCACGCGGTTAGACGCAAGCCTCTCACCGCGAAGACCCGGGTTCAATCCCGGGTCAGTCCGTGTGGGATTTGTGGTGGACAAAGTTTACACTGGGACAGGTTTTTGTCCCAATACTTCAGTTTTCCCCCACGTTACAAGGAAAAACGAAAGAACCAGTCAGCTTCATTACAAGGTACAGTAATATTAAACACAGCCTGACACACCACAGCATAGATTTATTCTGCACACTACACCATTTTACTCCACGCTTGTGCCAACATACTACATGTTTCGGCTCGGCCGAGCCATTATCAGGTACCTGTATAAACGTTAAGAACATTTTTAACATGTTTTAACATTTATACATCTACCTGAAGATGTCTCGGCCGAGCCGGAACATGTAGTATATTGGCACAACCTTGGAGTAGAATGGTGTAGTGTGCAGAATAAATACGAGTAAATGCCGTGGTGTGTCAGACTGTGTTTAATATTACTGTAATTACAGTAACACACACCAAGTTAAGATTCATCGCAAGGTTTAAGGCTGCGGTGCGCGCGCAGCATCTGCTGCAGGGCCATTCACCACACAAAAAAATATATAGTAGAAAAGTTGAAGAATGGAAAAAGCAAAGAAATACCAGACAACCTTAATTGGGGTGGGGTAAGATCATCACTTTGTAACAAAGTTCCCAGGTTCCACAGATTTTGCCCGCTCGTCCTTCTGGTATGAATAGTACGAAAATGAAAGTGAAAGATGTCGTCAGAATGATGACAGTAGCGGACTGAGATAAGTGACGCGGAATTTTGACTTCCAGCAAATGACGAAGTGCATAATTTGGAAAACCAGTCTCACTTTAAAGCAAGGAACAGAATTTGTTATTACGTGCCTGAGATTCCTGTCAAGATGGCCTGGCTGCTACCCAGTTAAACAATATGTTACACTTCACACTAACTATATTGTATTTGTATGGACAGATTATATTTGTGTAGGTATATTGTATTTGGATAGGTATATTGTATTTTATGCGTGTATCTTATTTGTGTAAGTATTTTGTAATGTGTGGGTATACTGTAGGTATGTAGGGATATTTGTATAAGTGTAGGCACATTGTATTGTGTGGGTATATTGTATTAGTGTGGGTATATTGTATTTGTGTGGGTGTATTGTAGTTGAGTGGGTATACTATAGGTATGTAGGTATATTTGTATTAGTGTAGGCACACTGTATTGTGTGGGTATATTGTATCAGTGTGGGTATATTTTATTTGTGTGGGTGTATTGTAGTTGAGTGGGTATACTGTAGGTATGTAGGTGTATTGTATTAGTGTAGGCACATTGTATTGTGTGGGTGAACTGCCAATACGTGTACCGTAATTTGTGCTGTTCTGTTTATGTATGTGTTATTGTGTTGTGGTGTCTGTACTGGTGTAAGACTGCAGCCACCGGGTGAAAACCCAATTGCAGTAAGAAATAATAATAATAATAATAATAATAATAATAACAGCTTATGGGGAGAGGCATTATGCCCCACACTGGCCCCCCCCCCCCTCTCAAGCACAACATGTGCGATGCCACCCCTGGACGATGAATAGTGGTACATTCTGATGGCAGCAATACAACAGACTTCACAACAAACAAATTACTTTACATGATCAAGTAAACACAGACAGAACCCAAAACGTCGTGTGTGTACCAAGTTATGCCTCAAGTAATGGGCAAACGTCTAACGTCAGGGGTGCACAAATGCCGCGTCCCAAGTCGTCGTGGCCACTAAATTTTGTACGGTGGTGCTGTGGGTCCGCAGTACGGGACCTGCATCATGTCACCCTCCCGGAACCTCGAATTAGAGATGCCTCCTAGACTTTTGTAAAATCTGTACACCCCTGTTCACATCATCATATTCTTACGCAGGACTAACCGCTTTTACCAACCTTAAGCGAATAATAAACTTTAACCCTTTAAAGACGAAGCGTATCTGTTTTATATAAGGATTCAGTGCGTACCGCGCTGTAAACACTCTCCACTTCGGTTATAAGAACCAGTCTCTTAATGTTTTATAAGGCAAAAGTTGCTGCTTGTTCTGAGATCCGTACAAAACACATAAACGCAATGTGGGCACCATGTAGAATTTTTTAATGTTAAACCTGGCGGTACGTAAAGTTACCGCTAGGCTTTAAAACGTTAAACGTTACATTCTACTCAGTAATACAGTCAGCTAAACGTCTAAAATGGTTGGTTGGTTTCGTAGACGGAAACCGTGAGAGTGCAGTCAATGTACTGATCAGGCTGCTGGCTGGACTACCCGGGGTTCGAACCCCCCACCCCTCGGAGCCACACACTTTAGATCTGCATCCCTTTGCGGTTTCATGCAGCGTAGAACGGTAGTTCCGTACCGACGTTTCAAGACAACCTGTCGGTTCCATCTTCAAGGGTCAAGAAGTCGACTGCTTGACCCTTGAAGACGCGATCGATAGGTTGTCTCGAAACGTCGGTACGGCACTACCGTTCTATGCTGTATACAACCCCAAAGGGGCGCAAATCTCATTTACATAGCGGTGGAAGGTTGAAATCACGGACAGCTACGCACTTGCTGCTTCGAAACGTCCAGACGGCCTCTGGACGCCACTCACGGTGCTACACAAAGCGTACCGTGGGCAATTTCTCTAGCAGTAAAGCGGCCGGGGCGTGAGACTGACCACTCATCTCCATACAGCGCTGACGTTAGGAATGAGCGTAGCTATACCTCGACTGCCCTCTATGGTTCATGACGTTTAGAGGGAAAACGTTACTCTCAATTTACTTGTTAGCTATCTAATGAGTAGCTTCTTCTAACGGCAACTAAAATCACAAAAACAACCACCAACAACTGCATGCACAGTGTTATTTCACGTCTCTGGCTGCACATCTGTGCCACTCACAGCCCATGACGTCACAGCGTGCACAGTTTCTGCCACACACACACACACACACACACACACACACACACACACACACACAGACATTTAACACGAGGCACTGCGTAGATTTATGACACTTCCTCACCGTGATGGGTCTTTGTAATTCAGACGCTGTGTTCTCTGTGTGTTACGCGCATTACAGTACAGCACAAGCGATATACAACTTAAGGCAACATGGCGACTGAATTCAATAAAATATGCCAGCGCTAGCAGCCGCGTCAGGTGGTTGGAGGGCAAGTAAACCGACGTTTCGAAGACCGTATGTCCTCGTCATCAGGGAACTGATCAATTCCCCGAATTTTATGAAACAGGAAGGTTCATTACCGCATTCACAACAGCCCTACCCCTGTCACTATCCTGAACCGGGTCAATCCAGTCCATGCTTCTCATTCTACTCCTTTTAACATCCACTATATCATTATCCGCCCATCTACACCTAGGGCTTTCAAACGGTCTCTTTCGGTCAGATTTCCCCACCACAACTCTGCATGAACTTCTCCTGACCCCCACACATGCCACATGCCCCGCCAATCTCACTCTTCTTTGTCTGATCACCGGAATAATATTTGGTGAGCAGCTGTCATAAAGTTCCTCGTTATGTAGTCTTCTCCATTCCCCTATTACCTCGTACCTCTCAGCCCCAAATATCCTCCTCAGCACCCTATTCCCGAACACCCTTAGCGTGTGTTCCTCCCTCAGTGTGAGAGACCAGTTTTCACACCCATACAGAACAGGCAGAATTACAGTTGTGCATTTGAATATTCACATTTTTGGATAACAAACTGCAAGACAAATACAAGGCAGTATAAGGCCATACACGTACCTGCGCCTTCAAGACGCGACTGACCATAAACAGAAAAACCTCGCCTTTACCTTAAAGTGTAATGGGTAAAGCCGTAGTAACGTGAAGCTAAACAGCTCATTTCTAAATACTGCCCTGGGTAAGAACGCTACTAACCTTTCCTCCAAACTACCCTACTTGACTGCATGCAGTGGGCATGGGGAACAGGGTCACAAAACCACAGTGGAATGCTTCTCTTTTGTCATCCAGCAGTGACACGTGTCGGGAGATACAGATCGAAACTGCGCGTTAAGTCCGAAATGGGAGCAAAGCCACACACACAGTACACACTTCCGAGCCAATTTTATAATTGACCTTACAGCACCAGTGTGTCGTCGCGCGGGAAGGACGGGCGACTTAAAGCGAGTACCATATCGAAAATGTAATTACGCAGCAACTGGCGAACTAACTTCATACAGCTGGATCAGTCTTGTGAATCTCACAGTACAGGAATTCTGCGCCTAACAGTTTAGTACGATCCCGCTATGACCTATCTTGTACCAAATGAATCTAACCTACTCCTGAACACACCCCACTTTATCTGCTCCTCCTCCTCTCCCTACGTACTTAACGAAAGGTAACATAGTTGCGTGTTAACTTTCGTTAACCTTTATCCTGCTAATGTGGAATATATGGTGAGCTGCTAATAATGCCAGCACCACTAATGTGTAATATTTGGTGACCTACATTTGGCAACGCTGAAAGGAGCCTCTTTGTCTCTGTCTCTCTCTCTCTCTCTGCACAATGTCTCAACACTGAATCAATCGTGAAAGACGCCCTATGTCATATCTGTGTGCACACACTCGGCTACCAACTGGGCCCTTAATCAATAATGAAAGACGCCCTATGTCATATCTGTGTGCACACACTTACTCGGCTGCCAACTGGGCCCTTAATCAATAATGAAAGACGCCCTATGTCATATCTGTGTGCACACACTTACTCGGCTGCCAACTGGGCCCTTAATCAATAATGAAAGACGCCCTATGTCATATCTGTGTGCACACACTTACTCGGCTGCCAACTGGGCCCTTAATCAATAATGAAAGACGCCCTATGTCATATCTGTGTGCACACACTTACTCGGCTGCCAACTGGGCCCTTAATCAATAATGAAAGACGCCCTATGTCATATCTGTGTGCACACACTTACTCGGCTGCCAACTGGGCCCTTAATCAATAATGAAAGACGCCCTATGTCATATCTGTGTGCACACACTTACTCGGCTGCCAACTGGGCCCTTAATCAATAATGAAAGACGCCCTATGTCATATCTGTGTGCACACACTTACTCGGCTGCCAACTGGGCCCTTAATCAATAATGAAAGACGCCCTATGTCATATCTGTGTGCACACACTTACTCGGCTGCCAACTGGGCCCTTAATCAATAATGAAAGACGCCCTATGTCATATCTGTGTGCACACACTTACTCGGCTGCCAACTGGGCCCTTAATCAATCATGAAAGACGCCCTATGTCGTATCTGTGTGCACACACTTACTCGGCTACCAACTGGGCCCTTAATCAATAATGAAAGACGCCCTATGTCGTATCTGTGTGCACACACTCGGCTACCAACTGGGCCCTTAATCAATCATGAAAGACGCCCTATGTCATATCTGTGTGCACACAAGGACCCAGTTGGTAGCCGAATAAGTGTGTGCACACAGATATGACATAGGACGTCTTTCACGATTGATTCAGTGTTGAGACATTGTGCAGAGAAAGAGACAAAGAGGCTTCTTTCAGCGTTACCAAATGCAGGTCACCAAATATTACACATTAGTGGTGCTGGCATTGTTAGCAGCTCACCATATATTCCACATTAGCAGGATAAGGGTTAAGTGCGTAGACTGCCCCCGACACACTGTACACCAACATCCAGTACACTTATACAACTACACTACACAACTGTCAACATTTTAACTACATGACTCTTTTACAGCATGCAAACTGTGTATAAAAACAGCTAATTTGGTTTCATGTGGTAGTGCTTCGGTTTGGTTCTTGATGATGATCCCTTGTGGACCGAAACACGCAAGAATATTCATTGTTGTATTAAAACATAAATACCTAATGAGCAAGACCGTGCATTTTGTTTGTTGAGTGTTCCGAATCGGTTATCTTGTTGATTTGCTTCGTCAGCAACGATGAACGATCCGCCACAGTTCGCTATCTTTACAGACGATTAGCTACGACTGACATAACAGGAGGGTATTTGGCTTAAATGCCCTCCTTGTTACGACATGTTCTGTCACTCGTCTTCAGCCCGTCGGTGCGTAGTATGACGTCACATACAAAACGCCACACTGTAGAAGCTTTCGTCACCTTGAGCACTTCCATTCCTACAACAAAAAACTGCGTCTGCCATAAATAAGCATGTAGACAAACGGGACTGGATGTGAGGGGTCCGCGGTAAGCACTAAACGGGAGGTTCCGGGTTCAGTTGTGACAAGTGATACCCGTTTTCTTCGATCCGTCTAAGAAACCGCAGGGTCACTGCCCTCAAACGAGCCACAATCGCTCCTTCCCATATCATTCCTACTCCACGACTCAAAACCAAAGCTGTGAACTTCGAACGTGACATTCGTTATGTTAACCCTTTAAAGACGAAGCGTATCTGTTTTATATAAGGACTCAGTGCGTACCGCGCTGTAAACACTCTCCACTTCGGTTATAAAAACTAGTCTCTTAATGTTTTATAAGGCAAAAGTTGCTGTTTGTTCTGAGATCCGTACAAAACACATAAACGCAATGTAGGCACCACGTAGAATTTTTAATGTTAAACCTGGTGGTATGTACCAATAGGCTTTAAAAGGTTAACCAGCCAGTTTAGGCCAAATCACGATCCTACTGTCTGTCTCACGACAGACCCACAGCCACTTCCAAAGCGAGTTCTCTAGAGAGTGCCACCTAGTGCTTCCTCTTCAAATTTCCAGTATCCTCTCCCTTCCTTAAGGTACTCCGGTAACCGTGTGTACGTCGTCTTCCTCGTCTTCCCGTAACTCCTATCCTTCCCTCTATCTTTCCTTCCATAACGTGTACTAGAAGGCAGTTCCTACGCAGGATGTGAACAATCCAGTTTGCCTTCCTCCTTTTTATTGTATTAGCATATATTCCTCTCGTCCTCGACCTTTGGTATTAATACTTCTTCGTTACACCAAATGACAGATTCATAATCTTAAAGCGAATTTGGGACGCATTTGCAATCAAAACTGGAGCAACCCCTTCCAGCGTCTTCGTCACTGCAACAGAGTCCGCCGCGCGTTCGGCTCAGAACCGGTCCGCGAACCACGACTTGACATCCACACAACACATCATGACGTCAGCAGTGTGCCAAGTAAAAAAACTGCAATGATCATGAAAGTGTTATCACGTGCATACCACACCGCTGCACATCACGACGAGATAACGGTGTCGACAAGTGTTCGCTTCTCCTGGCTGCTGGGGACAGCTGGCGCCGCACACGGAGGCCTTGAACACTGCGTGCCGAAGTCCACTGGGTAAACAAACATCCTCACAAAATAATCCGTCTGGTTGCAGTCTGGGCCAAGGCAACCGAATCAACAATCGGGCTACAGTGCTGACAAACACTGTGCTGCCAGTCAACCGAATCAACAATCGGGCTACAGTGCTGAGAAACACTGTCCTGCCAGTCAACCGAATCAACAATCGGGCTACAGTGCTGAGAAACACGGTGCTGCCAGGCAGCCGAATCAACAATCGGGCTACAGTGCTGAGAAACACGGTGCTGCCAGGCAGCCAAATCAACAATCATGCTACAGTGCTGACAAACAGAGCTGCTACGCAACCGAATCAACAACCAGGCTGCAGTGCTTCCAAACACCGCGCTGCCAGGCAACCAAACGAAAAATCGCGCTACAATGCTGTCAAACACTGTGCTGCCACGCAACCAAATCAGTAACAAGGCTGCAGTGCTGCCACACATTCTGTGCCGTCATGAAACCGTATGGAAGTTCACCCGTCTACCCTCCTACTAGGGCACTATTTAGTCCACCCGTCTGTCGCGTCACCCTCTGTTACGCCATACAAATGTTTCTGTACTGTTCCTTCCCTCTCATGAAATACCGCGTCAAGTATTCTTCCGCAATACGTACGTCTCTGCAAATCTGATGCCAGGAAATATCAGAATCTGCAATGTCACAACCTTGAACATTAGAAAACGATATCAACAACCAGCTGTTCCGCTGGTTCACCTTACGTCTTGTACCTACCATTACCTAATCGCAGTTTTAAATGCCTGAACTCCTTGACCTCTGAAGATGAAGGCAACAGGGCCCTTCCAAACACAGCGAAACACCAACTCAACGACACGGGGTCACATCCCGGAGCACTTAACTCCACCGCCGTGGAAACCAGGGCTGTGGAGTCGGAGTCTGGGACGGAAGGAATTTTAGGTGGAGTCGGAGTCGGTAAAAATGTACCGACTCCGACTCCAACCTCAATCTAAGGTCTTGACTAGCTACCCAACTCCCCAGCCCTGATAGCTACAGTAACCATTAGACTTATACTTAAATATAGGTTAAGTCAAAAAGTAGCCTAATGATCCACGTGGTGGCGATGAAATGTCTTATAGGTTTACCATTATTAATACATATTGAGCTTTTATGAAGGAGTCGGAAGTTTGTGTACCCACTCCACAGCCCTGGTGGAAACCTCAAATGTCTTCACTAACTCTACTGTCGATATTGGGGCTAAGAAACTACACTGCAAGGCAGGATGCACCCTCGGATAAGACGCGTACGGTTCAATTCATTTGGTTACGAACGTAACGTTCGAAAAAAAAATCGCTGGGTGTCGTGTTGTTCGGACAGTCATTTACATAACTGCGTAGGTAGAGTGGTGCGGGGTGCAGTTTAGCGCTCCACCCTTGGAATTAATGAGACGTCCCCGCCGAAACTAGGACCACACCCTTGTAGCATGTTGCAGGAACAGACCAACCCTCTTACCCCACCATATTATTCAATAGTTCGGGACAGAACGGCCATTTCTCGATATTACATTAGTAAACAGAACACGCCTAAAAGAAACGTAGAACTTTCCCTGTCCACGCTATGAAGGCACACGGGGTGAAGAGAGGTATAGCTCCATTTATTCTTAACCTAAGTTTAATTAATTCCATATGCAATAACGGACACAGCGTGGTAATGAAACGTGCGTCCGTCTATCCACAGGGCCAGTGACAAAATTAGCCAACTGGTTCATACGGTATTTTGTATTACACAGATATGACACCGAAATTTAAGCGGCGGGAGGCCTCACAGGGTAACACTTCTCGCGCGCATTCAGGAATTGCGAGTTCAAATCGTGATCAACTGAAATTTATAGTTATCAGATTCTGGTGCATCCTGCTGCGCTGTTACACACACACACACACACACACACACACACACACACACACACAC